>JAQFVV010012881.1:222615-247615 GCA_028023455.1 Epiperipatus broadwayi | reverse complement strand
ATTTCCAATATTTTTACGTTGTTATAATTAAAATCGAAACCATATATACATGATTTATTATGGTCATAAAAGACAGAAGCTGATAAATTATCATTATTTTTAAAATTTTGTTTTGTATTTTGAACCCTTTTAAATAACAATAAGTGTTTCTTTGTTCTTTTTTCCAATGTGCACCTCGATTCACCTATATATATGCAGCCACACCCACATGTCCATTTGTAAATGATACAATTTTTATTTGTAAATAAAGTTTTATCCTTTGAATTGTTTATTAATTTATTTAATGTAGGTGGTGCATAAAATGCAATTTCACGTATTCCTTTATAAATTTTCTTAATGAATATGTGATATTGCATTTTATGCACCACTTACATTAAATAAATTAATAAACAATTCAAAGGATAAAACTTTATTTACAAATAAAAATTGTATCATTTACAAATGGACATGTGGGTGTGGCCATGAATATATAGGTGAATTGAGGTGCACATTGGAAAAAAGAACAAAGAAACACTTATTGTTATTTAAAAGGGTTCAAAATGCAAAACAAATCTTTAAAAATAATGATAATTTATCACCTTCTGTCTTTTATGACCATAATAAACCATGTATATATGGTTTCGATTTTAATTATAACAACGTAAAAATATTGGAAATTGAAAGAAATAATAATAAAAAGAAAATTAAAGAGGCGATGTTGATATGTAAATACAAGCAACATTTGGTTAATAGGCAAGCAGCAGACATTAAGATCACAGAATTATGGGAAAGTTGACATCATAGAATTATGGGAAGGCTGACATTTTAAATGTGATAGTTGACAAAGCCACAAGTTGGTTGAAAGCGCTCCTAAGTGAAGGTTATACATATATTTTTATAAGCTTTTAAATACTGTATTTTTAAATATTTATTTATAAATTTGCATATATATATATATATATATATATATATATATATATATATATATATATATTACATATAGATTAAAGAATGTTTATTACAAAGTTAAAATTAAAAAAATAAATATTTTTTTCTTTACTAAATAAAATATATAAGGTATATAAACACAGACTTTCACATAACCCACCACTCTCCACACTATTTCATAACACTGATACACTCAAACACACATATGTTGAAAAGATAAATAATCACCAATATAAGTATTTCATGCTAAACCAGCAATCATCAGTTGGTCCAGATTACCATCTCTACAAATATATGCTATAAGTGTTCAGATATAAATTAAGATAGCCAAACCTCATACTTTAATGGATAAGAGTCTCAGTCTCAGGGTGACCTTTGAGCATTCCATCATCAGATTTTCAATTGGGAGGACGGTTGAAGAGTTGGGAGTGTGGAATAGATTGAAGCCTGTCCATTAAAGTATGAGGTTAGGCTATATTAATATATATCTGAACACTTATAGCATATATGTGTAGAGATGGTAATCTGGACCAACTGATGATTGCTGGTTTAGCATGAAATACGTATATTGGTGATTATTTATTTTTTCAACATATGTGTGTTCGAGTGTATTAGAGTTATAAGATAGTGTGGAGAGTGGTGAATTATGTGAAAGTCTGTGCTCATATACCATATATATTACATATATAGACACAAGTATATATAAACCTGCGTGTTTCAGCTCTTACATAAGTAGAGATGTCTTCCCATCCCTTCTATGTGTATTAAATGGATTATGTCCTGTACATGAGGGGTCATATTGACCTTAGGTCAACATGGATGTGACAAGAGTCTCAGTCTTAGGGTGGTCTTTGAGCATTCCATCATCAGATTTTCAATTGGATGGACGGTTGAAGAGTTGGAGTGTGGAGTAGATTGAAGCCTTTCCATTAAAGTATGAGGTTTGGCTATCTTAATATATATATATATATATATATATATATATATATATATATGTTCAGATATATATATATATATATATATATATATATATATATATATCTGAACACTTATAGCATATATGTGTAGAGATGGTAATCTGGACCAACTGATGATTGCTGGTTTAGCATGAAGTACGAATATTGGTGATTATTTATCTTTTCAACATATGTGTGTTCGAGTGTATCAGTGTTGTGAGATAGTATGGAGAGTGGTGGATTATGTGAAAGTCTGTGCTTATATACCCTATATATTACATATATAGACACAGGTATATATAAACCTGTGTGTTTCAGCTATTACTAAATAAAAATAAATTTCTGCCTTATGTATTGAAGACAATCTTCTTTATATATAAAGAGAATAAAAAAAAATAGATTTTTTTTTTTGTTAAAGTATTGTTGAGTGCTGAGATGGTAGTATGTATTATTAACTATAACAGTATTTTCTATTTTAAAAAACGCTTTTGTTTAATGTTTTATATATATATCTATCAATATAGAAATTTTTCTTCCCATAAGAATAATGTAAATGAAGCCAAACTTAGTAGATACTTATAATGGAAAATCAATAAATTTAAACTTGCACTTTAATTACACAAATAAAAAGACAAAATTAATATTTGACTTGAATAATCTTTCTGTATGCAATACAGAGGCATATGTCACTGTTTTTCAAATCTCACACTTTTATATAATATATGCTTTAAAAATGTTTGCAGGTATCTTCACTTATGTAATCAATAAACTAAAGCCTCAAAAATAATTCTGGACATGGAATAATCATACGTACATATATATGTATACATGTGTGTATGTATGTATTATTGGAGATTTCAGTATTATCTATATATGATTTTTTTTTTCTGGAAAATGATTAAAGATTTATCATTTTAGAAAAAAAATCACAGACATTTAAAATTCTTCCACATATTCTCATGACAACATTGTATAATTTATGTGTTTACTTTTTGTAAAAAAAAATAATCATATATTAAAATACCTAGATCAGAAACAATTTACCACTCATTAATAACAGTCAGTTTCTATGAAACTATCATTAAGGGTTTTCCAAAATAACTATTGACAAAGTCATTAAATTATTTTTTGTTATTGTGTATGTTGATTAAAATTAATATACTACCAATTAGATATGCATAGAATTATAATCACAACCCTCTGAAATGCATTTATATATCAATAAGCTCATTGATGGTATTTAAGTATCCTTAATTTTTAAATATGCTAAAGCATTATTAATTGTTTCTTAGTTGCATTACTTTATTTAACAAAAAGCAAAACCTATTGAATAATATGGTCTTAATATCTTTGTAGCTCACCACATGTGACTGGTTTTTAATTTTAATTAATACAGTATAACTACTAAATTATACTTGGATGCTGCTAAGACACTTTATTATGTATATAATAGTTTTTACATTAAACATTGTGTGTGTGTATTTACATACTTGTATGTTTCATCTATATATACTTGTCAATTAGTAGTAATTGATAGTTTCATGGAAACATCTAAAAGCAATAACGTATTTCTGTTTACATGATATAATCTGTCTATTTATTATTATAATAACAATCTATGAAAGTATTTAATTCATATATATATATATATATATATAATGTTTTCACGGTTATACGATGTAGATAAAATAATATTTTTGGGTATGAACCATGTATTATTTTGCATTACAATCTGATATATCGACAGACTAGAAACCGCCATTATCATTAATTTGGAAAGATATGATTTAAAAACCATGAGAGAATCAATTAAAATATTAAAGAGACCTATTGGTTTAAATAGGGCTGATGAAGCACAATGTATTCCAGCTATGTGGAAACCTCTTATTTTATCTCATATTAACTTGAAATTAATAGGTGAAAAAACTGAAAGAAATAAACATTTTGATAAGCCTCATATTGTGAATGCTGAACTTCTTCATGTTGGATCTTATTTCTCGCACTGAGTCATGTTATTGTTTGAGGTCTAACGATTGTTCTTTCAAAAGTTAACCTTGATAATGGTGGTTGCTAGTCCATCGAAATATCAGATTGTAATGCAAAATAATACATGGTTCATACCCAAAAATATTATTTTATATATATTTTAATGTTTTCCACATCTTGCTAGGTCTCTGTTATGCATAAAATGTGTGAGTTGATAAAATTATGAAAAAAAAAGTTTCATTTTTTATTTTAAAAAAACATAACTATATTTCCTGATCAACTCTACCTAGAAATTGTTACAAGTACAATTGTGAGCTGAATCAGTTTTTTATTTATAAATGAGGGTGCCAGAGTCACTAGACTCACAGATTCTGCATCAAACATATCGTAACTTGTAAAGCAGTAATTATATGATTGGGATTAAAATTCCCATTAAATAGTAGAAGATGTTCTCCTTTGATTTAATTAAAAAAATAAATCTTGACAAAGGTAATTTATACACTAATTTGAATCTAAATAATCAAATCTAAAACTTAAATATAATATTAATTTCATACACGTACAATGAAAGTTATATTAGTAATAAAGGTTTATTATAGCCCGTCAAACATCTAATAGTTATGATAACAAAAATATATATAATATTGTTAAGGATTATGCATAACTAATTTAATAATTTGATTCAAATATTTATTTTTAAAGTAATAGCTAGTTTCTATCTCCTTTATATTTTTGTGGTAACAGTTTCATTCAACACTCAGTTCGTAAACCTTTAGATAAAAAATTATGAGATAAACATTTCATTTAAATTTCAGTTCATAAAGCTTTACATAAAATTTATGGCCATTAACTTGCTGGTAAGTTTGAAATTTACATAGGTCATTGATAATCCGACATCCAATTCTTTCAATGTGTAGTCGGCAGTAGTTTTTTTTATTGTTTTATTTCTTCCAAGTCTCCAATCGGTATTTAGGTAGAGCCAGATGATGATTTAGGTGACTTTTCCTGAGAGAAACTGTTGGCAAATGACAGAGTTATACTCACTCAAGGAGAGTGGTTTCAGTTCGTATCTAAGTAGATACATTTTATTAAAAAAAAATATGAGGCACCTCAAATTGCTCAACACTCTCTGGAAAAAAGCACAAAGACCCTTTACCAACCTGTCAGCTCCTTTTATATTCCCAGATCTTTTTTAGAAGTTCTGCACATATTTATTTTACTTTTTGTTTTAATTTATAAACTTCTACATTATTTCTCTTTTTTTAATACAAAGTCTCTTTTCTCTTTATGAATTCCTGCCATCTTTAATTACCATTAGAAAGTTGTTTCCTATAGTAATCTTTTACATTTGAAATTTCCTTTCACTATATAAATCAATTATTTGGTATGCACTTTCCAATATCAAATTTATTTTAATTAAATTAAAAAAAAAAAAAAAAAATTAAATTTATAAAAACGTAATTTAATTTTGATTATTCAAGTCAGGCAATCATTATTAATTAAATGTAGGTTTAAAAAAGTATATTAATTCATTATAAAGTATAACTAGAAAATTATTTAAATTTAATGTATGTGCCACAATGATAAAACCTTATTTTTGAGAGGATCTATAAAAATTAGGTATTGATTAAACCAATGAATTTAGTCTTAACTATATTATGTCATAAAGTATTCAATCTAGTGTTCTATTACACTGAAAACTATTAAAATATTAGGCATCCAAGTGCTTTTATAAATGTTTCTTTGTAATATATTGAAATATTTATATTTAATTCTGTAATTTTTGTAAAAGTGCATTTACCATACCAAAATATAAATAATATAAATACCAAATACCCTAGAAAGTTGTGTATTAGATATAGAAGTTTCTAAAATCATCTAAACTTTTATTTTTTAAGAATATCTTTTATATTGTCTTATAACTGTTATAATCCACATTTATATAAAAAATAATCCATATCATTCTCTCTTCTTTGTAAATTCTCACTCATAGAATCAGTTTGTATAATTATTCTTCAACATTTTAGCTATAGTAACATAAATTGGCAAGCAGACAAAATGTTTTAAGAGCAATTCAAAGTATATTAAATCTATAAACCAATTTCTATATTTTTAGAACAATCTTTTGGGTTAGCTGATAATTATATAGCTTCATGGTTTATTAAAAATACATAAATTCATTAATTGTGTAGATTAGTTTACAGATGCAAACTTTTCAGTAAAATTTTAAATATCAACTAAAAATATGTTAATAAGAACTAGGTAATTTAAATATTTCAGTATAAAATTGTATATTATTTGTTCATTTATAGAATTATTATAATGATAAAATATTTATGTATAACATTTTAGCAAATAATTAGTTAATTTATATAGCACACTCTTAATTATATATATATATATATATATATATATATATAATGGCGATTAACTATTATATACAGTCTTTGAATCTGCTGAAGTACTTTCAGTTAATTCCTTAACCCTTCTCAATTGCTGTTAAATTCAAAAGACATTAGTAAAAGTCATCAACTCAAATCCCATAAAACTGGAATTTTAATGACTATTAATTATATTCATTATATTTGTATTTATTAAAATTGCTTTCTTATTTTTTCATTTTTATGATTTCTCTCTTCATGAACAATCTTAATATTTTCAATATCAAACCTAAATTTATATTTACATGTCTTTTCATTATCTGAGAAAACTGAATCAGTCATTAAATCACTAGTATTTTGACTTTTCACATACTTGTATGACAATTCATGCTCCTTTAATCTTTTCTCAAGACTACACCTTGATTCATCTATATATGATAACATACATCCACAAAAAATTTGATATACGACTTTAGTTTTCTGATTGACAGATATGATACTTTTTAAAATTATTTACTAACTCATTAGTCACACTTTAAATTACCAAACCATGATATTCTGGCAAAAATTGATATACATGCTCCTAGACTGCTAAGAAAAGCTATAGTGATTTTCAAAGACCTAATAGCATAAAAGAAAAGTGTGAATTAAAAATAATAATATTTGAAAAAAGCTATTAGAGGATAAAATATTTTTTAAAACTTCTCAACCAATAGAATTTAAGAATGAGGAAGAAATAACAAAAGAAGAAAATAATGATTTTAAATCTTACCACGCACATTCTTAGATCTGAGAAAAAACAACATCTGAGGAGAGTACTTGTCATTGTACTGAAATATCCGCTATTTAACTATTATATTTTTATTGTGCAGAAGCTTCTAAAAATAATACTAGGCATATATATATATTGTAAATATCGATAAGTCGATATTATATTTTTTTAAATTGTCATTTGTTATTAAAAAAAAAATCTCTTTAAGTTGATGTTTACATATGAAATATTTAAATTTTTCTTTTATGTTTATTAAATATAGTTATTATTTGAAGTTATTATTTTATTTATATATATTGATAGTACATCGTTATAAACATTTAATTATTGAAATAAATAAGGACATATAAATTATAGATTATAAAAAAAATTATTTTATTTATAATGATTATTAAATGCAATAAATAATTATTTATGTATATTTTTAAAGATATCAAATTTTCAATTTAATATTTTTTATATATATACTTGATATTTTATTTTTATTTTAATGTTAATTGTTTTAAAAAGAGAACATATATAACATGAGTTTTAAAATAGCATCTGCTGGCGCATGGAACAACAGCAACAACAATAAGGAAGTTATTATTATTATTATTATTATTGGAATAGATATAGAACAAACAACTGAAAAATAAAGATTTTATTGTACTTTAGTTCTACAAAATTTACTATTCTTCAAAATACTGAAATAATATATATATTTTATGGTAAATACATAAATTATGGCAGGTTAATCAAGAATCGCAGCCAGGAGGCTGCATCATCGCTTTCATTTATTCCAAGGCAATTTTCAATGGAACAACTAAAAAAATTCAATGTATAAATTTCATCACGTCTGGAGTTGAAACTAGATATAGCTATCTTAAATGTATAATCATCAATTTAATCATAATTTGGAAGTAATTGGAATTAACATGCTGGATTTAACATTTTAATTGGTTTATTTATTTTTTAAAAAGGAAGGAAATTTTAAAATGGATAAAATATGCATATATCTAAGGATTAACAATTTTCTTTAATATAATAATTTCTTCGCCTTTCGATAGAATGCATTCTAATAATCAAAAGTAAACGGATAAAAGAACTCATGGAATAAATTAACTTTTTGGAAAGGAAAATTAGCTAAATGAACTTTAAAAGGTATTTAATAATTTTATATATGTATGAGTAATATATAAATATATTTTTGAGATTGATATTTTTTTTTTTATTTACTTTTATTTTTATTTTTTTTTTTTTATAAAATACAACGGTTTATAAGTGGTCAATTTAAGCATCTTGTTTTATAATAATATTAAACATATAACAGATGTTCAGACAATTATCTTAAATAATTTAAAAATCTTAAAATGTAATTTATAGGTTGAAGTTATATATGAATTGTTATATTATATTATAATGGTTAGGCAAAAATATGTCTTTATATATTTAATCTATATATACTTATTACAAGTATATACATATAGTTATTCTTTGTATTTATATTTAAAACATCAATATTATTTAAAGTTGAACTATAACATAAAATAAAGGATGTACTATTTGTTTTTATAAATAATGCCTTTGTAATTATATAAAAGAGCGATACTATATTATTCTTATTTTCTTTTAATGCCAAAGTTATTATGAAATTAATTGAATTTATAAATAATAAAAGATAATTTCATATTTCATTTATTATTTGGTTTGTAGGTCACTTACACATATTATTATTCATTTATATATTTAGAGGTACATAAATTTATATAGTTAGATGTGTATATTTGGATTTAGTAGAAGTCCCTTTGTTTCTAATATATATATTGATTAGTTAGTCACATCATCTTTAAAAATAAATTATAAAGATAGATCTCATTGCTTTGCATGATTTTAGATTTGTTTTATATATAGCTAGCTGGAAGTGCATTTAAACAATTTATTTAAATAAAACTGGAATAATTTCGTTTTTCTTCAATCTTTAATTTTAATGGAATACCTAATCGACATTCCATTATATTTAGCTTATCCAATTGTAAGCTACCATATAGTTTCCATTACATTTAGCTTGCCCAATCGTGGGCTGCCTCATATACGTTCCATTACATTTGGCGCAACAACTAGGGCTCGAAATAAGCTAATTAGGGCTTGAAATACCCCACATACCTGAGAAATGTATAGTATATATATATATTAATATGAGATGTATAGTTTAAAGAAAAAGAAACATTTTTGTATGTTTAATTTTTTTTTTTTTTTATATAAATGGAAATATTTTAGCCTTATGTTTAGATGGTGATGGTTAATGTTATTGTATTATTTTTTAATGATGGTGTTAAAGTACGGTATAATAATTTTGTCCATATTTGGAAAGTTTATGTTGTAGAAAATCTATAATTTTGAAGGTTGGATGGGATATTTGATTGTTGGAGTTTGGTTGGTTCTGTTGCAAGTATTGATGTTGGATGGGGAATTTTTGTCATTGTCTTAGGGATGTAATGCATTCATGTCACTTGTATTGATTGATCTCATTCATTGCTTCAACCCAAATTTTGATGTTTATTATTATTATTATTTATCATGAAGCAGCTAACAGTGGTCCTGCCATGATTTTATCTTTAAAACTCCAAAGAGAGTAAAGTATAATTATTTTGATATATGTATGATATTTACCTCTAAGTCTCCTTAAGATGAGCAAGGAAATATTTTATAAGTAATAGCCCCTAAGACTTAAATATAAGCAGGGTAGTGTAATAGTGTTTTCAGAAAATTATTATGGGTTGTAGTAAATTGGATAGAATGAAATGTGATAATCATCTAAGTATTCATGAAACATTGTATGCTTTGGGAATAATGATTGAATTCTTTTATCTACATCGGAGTTGTAAAGTGCTAATCAATCTTTTGATTGTCAGTATCTATCAGATCTTTGGAGGAATAGATAAGTATATAACATAAATATATAACACCAAACTTAGGGACTAGATTAATTGATTATTGCTTGTGACAAATAATCTATTACATTGATTATTAATTAAGGTTTGAAAACAAGTATAGTAATATTATATTTTCATTATAAATGACTTTTAAACATGAAGTTCAATTAGTGAATGTTTGTTGATAATAAATTGCATTAGTACAATTTTATTAAAATATTTCGGGCACAAAAGTTAATAATTAGTGAAGTGGATATTTTTTTTTTTTATGTATATAAAATGGTATTAAGTTTTAAGGTCCAGAAAATTTATAGGTATCAATTTAAGTATTTTATATTTAACTACCATTATTTTGAATGAGAAAGTTATCTCACTATATTATCAAATTAGTTATTTTAAGGCATGTGATCATTTAGTTGTATTTTTTAAATATTTCAAGTTTATATTGAATTTGATATGAAGTATCCACATTTTAATATGATATAAGTGTAGAATATTTATTATCATTAAATATAAATAAATGTTATTTAGTGATATCAGTTGTTACTCCCTTTCTATATATATATTAGAGAAATTTGTTGATATTATGGTGATAGATGAGATTTTATTTTTTTTTTTTTTAAAAGCCAAGAAGTTCATGAGTTCAAATAAGTAAAATTTAGATTGTCGGATAGCTATTATGTATTATAAGATTAAAAAAGCTTGTATTTTTTTTTTGGTTAAATAATTGCTTGTTGGAATAATGATTAGAGATGGTGAGCCCTTGATCTGTGATAATTACTATATAGAAATAAATATATATATATATATATATATATAATATATATATATATATATATATATATATATGTTAAAACGAAGATTTGCACGGGTTAAATATATAAAATACATATTTTGCGGGTTCATCCGTGTTAAAAACTTTTAATATCAATTTTCTGACGTTTCGACTTGATCACACAAGCCATCCACAGAGTTATAAAAAGGTAGAAAGACGGTTGTAGAGGCGCTACAATCACTGGTTTGAATAAAACATTAAAAATCCCACCAATAGCAAAAATGTTAAATTTAAGAATGTTTTTTAAAGAAATCTTTCCAAATAGGAGGAAGTTTGCACGTATCATCTCGCTTATTGATACAATCTGGCCTTTTAAGTATCTCAATGGCTTCTCTGATTTTGCATTGGTAGAGATTATCACATCTGGATATGATCCTGGTACTAGAAAAATCTATTTTATGACCTGAATCTATAGTATGGAGTGAGAGTGCTGATGATGATGAGTGTTGTTTAACTGCATTAGCATGCTCATCTCTCCTAACACTGATGCGACGATTACTCATACCTATGTAAGAAGCTTTACAATTTTTACATGAGATTTGATAGACACCATGAGATTCAAGAGGGATTTTTAATGTTTTATTCAAACCAGTGATTGTAGCGCCTCTACAACCGTCTTTCTACCTTTTTATAACTCTGTGGATGGCTTGTGTGATCAAGTCGAAACGTCAGAAAATTGATATTAAAAGTTTTTAACACGGATGAACCCGCAAAATATGTATTTTATATATATATATATATATATATATATATATATATATATCTTTTTTTTTTTTTATGAGTATATAATATTGTAGTTCTAATAATAATGGACAACAGTAGTGAAATGTCAGTTAGTGATAATTATGATTTAAGAGATATTATGGAGAAATTTGAAGCAGATTTTATAGAGATGTTAAAAAGAACCTCTGATGAATTTTTACAGAAAGTAGATGTTATATTAAAAACCAACTCTGATGAATTTAAAGCTGGGTTGAAAACCAACTCTGATGATCTTTCTAGAGAATTAAAAGTTGCATCAAAAACTCTGGTAGATAATAATTTTATAAGATTAGACACAAAAGTTGATGAAGAACTGAAAGAATTAAAAGTGTCTGACAAAATCTGTAGTAAAAATCTTGAATTAGTTGATGAAAAAATGGAAGAATATAAAGAACCCATAGACGTGATTAGTGAAAGTATTAATGAAAATGAAGAGTATGTTAAAATGGTTGATAAAGATAATGAATTATATGATAAAATTTTAAAAAGAACCTCAAGAGTCTCTTGAATTAATTAATAATGATAATGTAAGAGAGAGTAATTTGTTTGAAGAGGTAGTTGAAAGAAAGACTATAAAGAAACCTAAAAATTTTGATGAATACTATAGTGAGGATAAAAGAATTGATGAATCTGTAGAAATAAAATTAAATTCTTTAGGTGAAAAATATCTAAAGTTATCAGACAATGAATTACCAAAGATTACGGATAATACCAGTAATAAATTTAAAGATAAAATGCAAAATCTAGTTCAAAAATGTACCATTAATTGTGGAAACATTTATACAAAAATTAATATTTACAAAGAAATATTCTTTACAAGAATTAACAATATAATATGTAATGTAAATTTTATGAAAGTAGAAATTGATCCAAATAGAGATTTAGGCAAAGCCAAAATAAAACTTAAATTCAGAAGTAAGGAGAAAATTAAAATAGATTTTCTTAAAGAGATAATTTATCCCAATAAAAATCTGAAGAAAATTAAAGTAAAATTCAGAGAGATGAGTAGAGAGAAGTTTAAAATAAATTATCTTAAAGGAAGTATAAATTTTATGAAAGATATTAGAAAAGCCACAGTTAGAC
Organism: Epiperipatus broadwayi; assembly: GCA_028023455.1. Taxonomy (NCBI): domain Eukaryota; kingdom Metazoa; phylum Onychophora; class Udeonychophora; order Euonychophora; family Peripatidae; genus Epiperipatus; species Epiperipatus broadwayi. The sequence continues at coordinate 234,998 of JAQFVV010012881.1, read as the reverse complement.
TTAAAGTTATAGAAGGAATGATAAATAATATTGGTTTTCTTAGAGAGAATAGTGACAAAGAAAGAGATGTAGGTAAAGCAAAAGTAAAATTTAGAAGAATGGGTAAAAAGATATTTAATCTGAATCTTGGTAGAAGAATGATTGATGAGGAAAAAGAAATTGGAACATCCAAAATTAAATTTAAAATGAGAAGTGATGATGTGATTAGTAAAGATTTTCTTCGAGAAAATATAGCTAAGGAAAGAGATTTAAATAAACCTAAAGTTAAATTGAAAAGATTTAATATAAAATAGAATGATTTTCAAAATGATTTTCAAGAGTTCTTTAATGTTAAAGTTGTATCAATGATTTGCAATTTTTAAAAGATTATTTAGCTTAGAAAGATTACAAATTTGAGAAGTTTTTCGATATTTCTTAATTAATTAGTTATTTGCAAAGATATTTTTTTTTTTCGGTGGATTAGAGGGTATTGTAAATATCGATAAGTCGATATTATATTTTTTAAATTGTCATTTGTTATTAAAAAAAAAAAAAATCTCTTTAAGTTGATGTTTACATATGAAATATTTAAATTTTTCTTTTATGTTTATTAAATATAGTTATTATTTGAAGTTATTATTTTATTTATATATATTGATAGTACATCGTTATAAACATTTAATTATTGAAATAAATAAGGACATATAAATTATAGATTATAAAAAAAAATTATTTTATTTATAATGATTATTAAATGCAATAAATAATTATTTATGTATATTTTTAAAGATATCAAATTTTCAATTTAATATTTTTTATATATATACTTGATATTTTATTTTTATTTTAATGTTAATTGTTTTAAAAAGAGAACATATATAACATGAGTTTTAAAATAGCATCTGCTGGCGCATGGAACAACAGCAACAACAATAAGGAAGTTATTATTATTATTATTATTATTGGAATAGATATAGAACAAACAACTGAAAAATAAAGATTTTATTGTACTTTAGTTCTACAAAATTTACTATTCTTCAAAATACTGAAATAATATATATATTTTATGGTAAATACATAAATTATGGCAGGTTAATCAAGAATCGCAGCCAGGAGGCTGCATCATCGCTTTCATTTATTCCAAGGCAATTTTCAATGGAACAACTAAAAAAAATTCAATGTATAAATTTCATCACGTCTGGAGTTGAAACTAGATATAGCTATCTTAAATGTATAATCATCAATTTAATCATAATTTGGAAGTAATTGGAATTAACATGCTGGATTTAACATTTTAATTGGTTTATTTATTTTTTAAAAAGGAAGGAAATTTTAAAATGGATAAAATATGCATATATCTAAGGATTAACAATTTTCTTTAATATAATAATTTCTTCGCCTTTCGATAGAATGCATTCTAATAATCAAAAGTAAACGGATAAAAGAACTCATGGAATAAATTAACTTTTTGGAAAGGAAAATTAGCTAAATGAACTTTAAAAGGTATTTAATAATTTTATATATGTATGAGTAATATATAAATATATTTTTGAGATTGATATATTTTTTTTTACTTTACTTTTAATTTTTTTTTTTTTATTATGTGCTACTTCGAGTTTATAAGTGTGCTCAATTTAAGCATCTTGTTTTATAATAATATTAAACGTATAACAGATGTTCAGACAATTATCTTAAATAATTTAAAAATCTTAAAATGTAATTTATAGGTTGAAGTTATATATGAATTGTTATATTATATTATAATGGTTAGGCAAAAATATGTCTTTATATATTTAATCTATATATACTTATTACAAGTATATACATATAGTTATTCTTTGTATTTATATTTAAAACATCAATATTATTTAAAGTTGAACTATAACATAAAATAAAGGATGTACTATTTGTTTTTATAAATAATGCCTTTGTAATTATATAAAAGAGCGATACTATATTATTCTTATTTTCTTTTAATGCCAAAGTTATTATGAAATTAATTGAATTTATAAATAATAAAAGATAATTTCATATTTCATTTATTATTTGGTTTGTAGGTCACTTACACATATTATTATTCATTTATATATTTAGAGGTACATAAATTTATATAGTTAGATGTGTATATTTGGATTTAGTAGAAGTCCCTTTGTTTCTAATATATATATTGATTAGTTAGTCACATCATCTTTAAAAATAAATTATAAAGATAGATCTCATTGCTTTGCATGATTTTAGATTTGTTTTATATATAGCTAGCTGGAAGTGCATTTAAACAATTTATTTAAATATAACTGGAATAATTTCCGTTTTTCTTCAATCTTTAATTTTAATGGAATACCTAATCGACATTCCATTATATTTAGCTTATCCAATTAGTAAGCTACCATATAGTTTCCATTACATTTAGCTTGCCCAATCGTGGGCTGCCTTATATACGTTCCATTACAATATATATATATGGGTGTTTATAAATAATATTTCTTAAAATATTAAGTTACAATATTTATTTTAATCATTGCCAAAAAACAGTATTATGAGAGGTTTAAAAATCCATATGAGAATGTCAAATAACTGTAAACATATGTGCATTAACACCAATAGATTTATTTGTTTTACAATTTGTAATAATAAATAATGTTACTAATTTTAAAAATGGCAAATATTTCTGAGAGTCACAGTAATCTTACAGGTGCATCAAATGGAAGCTTTCACTTGTGGTTTCAAATCACTCTAAAAATGGAAATTTTTACATTATCATAAAAAATTTATGGTCAATTTAATACTAAAAACATACCATAAGAATCTGCTCTCTCTAAAATTATTTTGCAAGTAAAAATCAATAATATTTCATTTTAAAGATAATGATGGGAGAAGGTGACATTTTTATTGTGCTGGTTGGTTGTTTATAATTTTCAACAAAAGAGAGCACTTTTCAATGATTTTGACAGGTCAAAGTTCTTTGTTTTGATTTTCAAAATGAATATGAATGTTTTAAAGTATATTTTTAGTATTTTTACATATTATAAATTATTTTGATAAAATATGTTGAAAATATACTTATTTTAGAAGAATAGTTAAGATTTTAGTAAAAATTCTTTACTTTTACATGAACATAAATTGAGAAAGAAATCAATGACATGGGCTGCATTTTCTAATATGTTACAAAATGCTCACTTTATGTTTCCACTATCGATAATTTTTATAATTTATAAATATAAATTTTATTTTTGAAAAAACTTTTCTTCATTTTAATAATCCGACAAATTATTAATTTGCTTTTTAGAAAATAAACTAAAACAAATATAATATTAAAAGACAAATACATTTTTATTGTGATTTTATAATTGACCAATCAAAAGATTAGAACTTTAACTCACTCAGCCAATAGGCATATTAACCACTGTAAAGGTTAATCATATTAAAAATATTAATATATAAAATTTATTTATTTGTATCATTAAAAGCTTTTATTGACATTGAAAAATTGATTTGTTTGTTTATTTTGTTTTAAATTTTGATCTATTTTAAGTTACAATAAAATTTTTAAATTGAGATTTAATATATTTAAATTCAACAGAATTGTTTCAAATCTGATATATAACTAAGTAATACTAGTCTAATCCATTTGGCACATTCATCTTTTCACCAGGTCATCTAGTTTCTTAAATATAAAACAGAATGTGGCAAACTATTAAAAATATTTAATAATTTCATTGTCATAGTTAAAACATTTTCTTAGAACTTTCATTTATTTTAAATAATATTCATTAGAGAGCTGACATAAAAAAATTTTTTAATTTAATAATCATTTTTTAACATTTTGAAATTGATATTTAACAGACTTAATTTCAATATACTTGTTAAAATTCTTTACATTTGTTTAAAATAACTATGAAAGTAATAGGAACATTAATGTTTTGAAATAGATAAAATATTTTCTGAGAAAAGAAGAGTTGGGGGAAGGAGATATTTTAAATAATGCGCACTATCAATTTTTCTTGCAATTTAAGTAATAAGAAAGTTGTTTATAATATAGAAAAGTTATTTTCTGATTTCTTATACATATATAATTATGTGCACATACAAAATGTAATATATACAGAAATATCAAGTGATATATATTCCCTATATCTGTGAATTTGATTTAAAGTAAAACTATAAGTATTAAGTGACATTAATTTTTTAAATAGATGATTTTTTTAGATAGGAAGAGTTGGGAGGGGGGATCTTTTTTAATAATCCTCACTATCAATTTTATTTATTACAATTTAAGTAATAAGAAATTTGTTTTTAATACACAAAATATAATATAAAAAAGTAACTTATTGATGTCTTGTACATATATAATTATATTCTCATATCAAACATAATATATACATAAATAATATATATATATATATATATATATATATATATATATATATATAAACTTACTGCAGGAATATCTAATAATACACACACACACATACTACATGTGTGAAATTGATTTAAAAATAAAATTATATGTACTAAGTAACATTCATTATAATATAGCTTTGGTATACTTTTTTTAAAAAAAATTAACTTTCCAATCAAAGTAAAAATGTTAAAGACTAGTCACTTTAAAAAATATTTCATATTTTTAATCACTTATATATATATATATATATATATATATATATATATATATATATATATATATATATATATATATATATATATATATATATATATATATATATATATATATATATATATATATTATGTATGCATGCTAAATACAATATAAACATAAGGAGTATGCATTTTAACTTATAACAGAAATATTTAGTTATTTATATTTATATCAATCTTAATTACTCAGCCAGTTTAAAATACAATAAAGTAAGATATAGTTTTACATTTTTATTTAGTTTGCCAACAGTACAAACTTAAAAATAATAAAGATAAAATATTTTTTATATTAAATGCTTTTATTGACCCTCACTAAAAAAAATATTAATTGTTTTTCATCCATAATTGGAGTTTTTAGATATAATTTAAAATAAAAGTATGGGAGGTACAGAAATTAATTAGGTCAATGTTTATTTTTTATAAAAAGGATAGACTTAATTAATTTCTGATATGCCTCTCTCCCCATGCTTTTGTTTCAAGTTAAATATAACACCACTAATTGTGGTTAAACAAAGAATTTTTTATTTATTTTTTAGTACACAGTCAATAAAAGAATTTAATATATATAAATTATCTGATATTTTAATAATCATTTTTTCAAATGAAATAAAAATAAGGAATGTGAGGATAAAATATAAATCAAGTTGTTTTTAAAAAAAAAATAGACTTTGGGATTTATCAGGAAAAATAATACTATGTAGATATTTTTTTCGAATTAAAATGGCTTGTTAAAAGAGTAAAACAAAAAAGAAAATATTATTTTCTTTCTTGTTGGCATTGTCTAGAGAGTTGATGGATTATACAATTAGTAAGAAATTGTTTCTTCCTTGTTTTATATTTTCTTCAGATTCATTAGTTACTTTTATATTATTATGTTGTCTAAATATTTGGAAGTATAAATCAAAAAAAAAAAAAATACTTCAATCACTGAAACAATATTAATTGATGCATTGCTTTTAGAATCCAAAGCGCTAAAAGTAAAAAGGAGTAGAAAATAGGCAAAAAAGTAACGCACTTTATGTAGATATATAATGCAAATTGTGACATCATTTTATTAGTTGACTTTTTATATAATATTACAATTGTAGATATTACATTTTATTATGGTTAAGTGAATAATTTGGCAAATTGGTATATGGGTTATTAACATGTTTAAAGAAAAAGTAATTCTAACAATAGTATTTTTCACAAATAAATTCAAAAGATAATTTAATTAATTAAACATATATATATATATATATATATATATATATATATATATATATATATATATATATATATATCTATAATATAAAAAATACTAAAACAGAGTTTAAACAAAATTTAATAGCATTTATTTTACCAAGTATGCTTTCTATGCTTTTATATTGTATTCATTATTAGTCTGTAAAAAGCATTAATTTTTTGAGATTTCAATGATACATGGTTTTTGGTTTATTACATATTTATTTTATGTAATGAACCATGCCTCTTTTCTTTTGTAGTTGTGATACTTTCTTTCTCTCACAAAACTTAAGCAAAATGCAGATCACAAGTATAACCATGCTGCCTTTCATGATGTTGGTTTTTCTTTACACATAATTTTAACAATACTCAGATCACAATTGATCTCAGTGTTCTTAAAATTATGTGAGAGAAATAAACAATTGCAATTTAAATAGAAGAGGCATGGTTTATTACACAAAATGAATATGTAATACAGCATTCAAATCATCAAAAAAATTAATGTTTTCAGTGATGCAAAAGCTTTGAAAAGATATTTGGTGAAATAAATATTAGTGAATTTTATTTTTTAAATACTGTTTTAGTACTCTTTACATTATAATAGTTACAATGACAGAGTATCAAAATGTAATTAAGCACACCCACACACACACACACACACACACACACACACATATATATATATATATATATATATATATATATATATATATATATATATATATATATATATATATATATGTGTGTGTGTGTGTGTGTGTGCCTGCCTCATAAGTACAGAAAAAGCATAATATAACTTTAATTTTATGTTATTCAAAAAAGTATATAAGTAAACAAAAAAATGTAAATAAAATAAACACAAAATAAAAATATTAAAACTTTCAATTTTAATAGATTTTACAATTAAGGCAGCTGCTATTTTTTCATCCCAGATCATCATACACATCCATGTTTACTAATAATATTTGTATTTGGGTTATGATTAAAGCAGATATATTTTGTTCTTCACTTTTTTAATTCTTTATAATGCTTGATATATTATTTATTTTATATAGTAAAGTATATTCTAAGCATAAAGCTAAAAGTTTTATGAAATTTAAAATTTTGTAAAGTATATATCTTTTTTAAATGATAAAATGAAAATTGTCAATTTGTTAGTGTCAGGAAAGAGACCTGATGAATGTTCATCTCTTGTATTGAAAAGTTTAAAATTTGAAGAGTTTATTGAAAATTTGAACTGACAAATGACAAATAAGATTTTATGCAGATTCTGAAATTGATGTGGACTCAAAAACATCAAAACAACTAGAGAATCTATAGTCTGCTAATAATGAGACTATTAGGAAGTTTTTATAAGATGAAAAGTTATTGAATAGAGTGCTTTTAATTGTGATGAAAGTCTGACATCATATTTAAATGAAATAAAGATAAAAAATAGCATGCTTTTATTATTTTTATTTTTGTGAGTGAATATGAATAATTGAACATACAGCCAGTGAAGATATGTGCAGACCTCTTTCCATTTATTATTATTAAAATACATTAATTCATTTAACCCTCTTGCAAGTTGTCATTTTTTTCTTCTCAGCAGTTTAAGATAAACCCAATATTACTTATCAGAAAATAATAAATTTTATTTCATTTCATAGATATTTTTGTTTATTACTGAACTAAATTCTAAATATTCACATTGTACTTCTGAAAATATTAAAAAAATAAATTTGTAATGAAAACAAAAGGTTTTACATATCATTTCTAAAAATATGATTTTCTGTTTCCAAAATCAATGAAATCTTTAGTATTTGTCATTTCTTTTTAAAATGTGAATGAATGTTTATTAATTTCTCTAAAATCTAATGAATTATACTTTAAAAGATTATTTTTTTAAATATCTATTGCAATATTACAATTTTTTCATATTCATAATTTGACTGATCATGTAGGAAGCTAAGTTTGTAAATAGCTTTAGAGTATTTGTATTTATACATTGAATTATTTCCATCATCTAATGTCAGTATTGAATGTCCATAGAAAAAATTAGCTTTATTTAAATAGTCCAAATATATTCAACTGTTAGTAAAAGCCCACAAGTTAGTATATACACAAAGATTAAATAGGTATTATTCTTCATCCAACTGAACCATCATGCCAAAGGCAACAGTCAGTAGACATTTCACATACTTATCTATGAAGTCCCTCCTGATTTCTCCACTTTTTTCTTAAAAGCAAAATTGATTAGTGGTTTCCATACAATATGTATAGTCATGCTAGGTTGACCTATGGGATTATAGGCCATTGTCATGTGAACAGGTTCATTAAATTTTGAGTTCTTTTTATTTTTTCTCTATCCAATATTTTTGTATTTTTCCACTTAAAATTATGTTCATTGGTACATACATAGTCTGCTATCTTAGATGCATCTGTTTTGTCTTTTCTAATCATTAGTTTGTATGTTTTCAAGAACTTTTCAATGGGATGACTGATCTCACACTAATATGCATTCTTTCATATTTACATGGTATTTCATAGATTCAGGTTTTTTTTCTGCATTTAAAGTTTAGGCCTTGCAGATGTTAAAATTTTTCATAGTGTTCTGTGGCTTTGGAAAGCTGTTCTTGGGGTTATATTGAGTGCCATTTTTTTCAAAATTTATTTGCTATTTTAGTATGTTTGAGTACACTATAGTACCAATAATTGTTTTTTATATACTTTTGATGTTTCTTTTTGTTATCTATTTAAGATTTTCTTAATAATAGCTAATGGATAACCATTTTTTCTAATAGTTTGTTCTATATAGATCTTTTCCTTTTTCAAATCACTGGTTTTTGAACAAACTTATTTTGTTCTGTTCCATAGTGATAGCATAACTTCATGTTTTGTTTTTCTTATATGATTGGGTGTATAAGCTAGTTATTTTTCTGTCCTTGTGGGTTTTTGGTAAATTGTTGTTTTGATTTTGCATTGAAGGAGTCTTATCAAAGAACATCTAAGAATGCCAATTTTTGTTCTTGGCATGATTGTGGGGGATCTGTTGTTGATATGTTGTCAGAACATTTGTAATAATGCTTTACCATGTGGCCATACAACAAATGTATCATCTGCATAGTGAAGCCAAGTTTAGATGGATATAGTTTTTATGACTGTGGTTTCAAGTTTTCCCATGTAAATATTGCTAATTAAAGGTGACAAAGATGATCCCATACCTATTTCTTGACTTTGTCATAAGAATCCTGTGTTATATTGAAAGTCAGATGTTATTTATGCAGAATGTTAATAGTTCCATTATACTGGCAATAAAAAGAGTTGTTTTAGTTGTAAGCTACTATCACCATTTAATCTTTTTCTTACAATAGACAATACTTGGTACATTTGTGGAAAAAAATTTTCACATCAAAGCTTATGAGTAGGTCAGTTTTTTCAATTTTCATGTTCTTGATTAATTCTACAAAGTGTCTAGAATTCCTGACAAATGACATGCTCTTATATGTCAAAGGACTTAGAACATTGAGAAGATATCTTGACAAATTTTGGGATGATAAATTTCTAGAACTAACAATAGGTTTTAATGAAACATGATTCTTATGAATTTTAGGTACACCATAAAGATTAGGAATTTTTACTAAAATATAATGTTATTTTACTTTTATCTGAATCACTGAAGTACCTGCAATGCTTTCTGAGTAATGCTTGTAACTTTTTTTCTATACATGGTATTGAATTTTTTGCCACTTTCCTGTATTGGCCTGCTGTAATGAGTTTTTGCATTTTGTTGTTATAATCAGTTATATCCATAACAACTGTTGCATTACCTTGGTCAGAAAGAAAACTAATGATAGATGTTTCTACTTCAGACAGATTTAATTGCTTTCCTCTCATCATAAAATATGTTTGACTTCAATTTTTGTTGCTTGCCAAGTATTATTTTTTATTCTCCAGTTTAAATTCTGCTGCTTCTTCTAAAGACAGTTTTGAGTGACTTCCTCAGTGGTTGCCATTATATCTAATAAAGGGACATTAGACAATGTTATAGCAAAGTTTATTCTTCTTTCAAGAACTGAAATTTCAGTATCTTTTAGATTGTTAGAACTGAGCATTTTAACAGATGAAGCTGGTATACTACTTGGTACATTAAGATTTTTGAGATGATTATGTAGATTAATAACTTTCTTCTTTTAGCATTCTTTTATTTTTTGATGTAATGTACAATATGATTTTCTTATTGCTTGAGACCCTCATGTGAAGTCTTCATCATTAAGCTTATTTTTTGTAAAACATTCTGGGAGTGAATTGGATGTTTTAGTTGCAAACCTTTAGGAATTATTCCTTCAGATTTACATTTACACAAGAAAGTTAAATGATTTTCTATTTTGGTTAGTTATAATAGTGTTTAGTTTTATATATATATATATATATAAATTAACGGTAAATACAATATTATAGTCTAAATTGTTTTGTAGCGTTTTTATATTTATCGTTAATTATATATATATATATTATAATGGGTATTGTATTTTACATTTATATATATATATATATTTACCTTATCTAATATGAATATTGATTGTCATTTAAAAAATTTAACTTTATTTAAATATTCCAGATACATTCAATTGTTAGTAATAGTACACAAGTTAGTGTATACACATTTCATGAGATATTATTCTCCCTTCTACTTCAGAAATTGCTGGCCAGACCAATGATAGTATTATCATGGGAATTGAATCTGGACTCTTATATGCGTGAGTATTTAATCTTAAGATAACTCTCTAACCAGCTGAGACAACCTGCCAAGACAACAGTCAGTAGAAATTTCATGTACTTATCTATGAGGTTTAAAAATAAATTTACTGATGAAAACTTCATAACAGTTTCTCAAGCAGTAAAAAATAATATTTTACATTAAAGAATGCCAAAAGAAAAAAACTTGCTAAACCACATGGGCATATTAAAAATCATAATGTACCAAGTAATGTACCTGTTTCATCTGTTAAAATCTTAGTTCTAAACATCTAAATTTATGTTCTTAAAAGATAATTAAACTTTGCATAAGACCATCTAATATCTCTTAATTAGATATAATTGCAGACACTAAGGACACTCAAAAATTGCCTTTAAAACGTAGAAGAATTATGCTGGAAATAAAAAGAACACTTTGACAAACATCAATAATAGAAATCAGTCATATCCTATGGTGAGAGGAAAGCAATTAAATTTCTCAAAGTAGATAAATGTAGAATATTCTCCCTGATGACAAAGTTCAAATCAACAATTGTAATGAATACAACTAATTATAACAACAAAAAACAAAATCTCCTCACATCAGGTGAATACAGAAAAGTGGCAAAATATCTGATACTGAGTACAGAAACAAAGTTACAAGCATTACTCAGAAAGCATTGCAGGTACTTTAGTGATCCAAAAATATAAAATAACATCATATTTCAGCAAAATTCATCATCTTTATGGTTCACCTAAAATTCATAAAGATTATGTTCCCTTAAGTCCTATTTTTAGTTCTAAAAATCCACCTTGCCAAAATTTGTCAAGATTCAAACTGTAAGTCCTTTGGCATTCATGCCCCAGTCCTTGGTTAGGAATTCTAGACAATTTGTAAAATTAATCAAGAACATGAACATTGAAAGAACTGCTTACTAGTAATCTGTGATGTGGAAATTTATTTACAAATGTACCATGTAAAGTAGCATTGTCTATTGTAAGGAAAGGAATAAAATTGTGATAATAGCTTACTAACTAGAACAACTCTTCCTATTGATAGTATAATGGAACAATTAACATTTTGCTTTAAAATAACTTACTTTCAATATAACTACAGAATTCTTCCAACAAAAAGCAAGGAATGGTTACAGCTCACCATTGTCTCCTCTAATGAGCAATATTACATGGTAGAACTTGAAGCCATAGCTATAAAAACTACTCAATATCTACCTAAAGTTTGGCTTCACTATGTAGATGATACATTTGTTGTATGGTCCCATGGTAAAGCATTACTACAAACTTCCTGGAAACACATTAACAACATTTCCCTTTTAATTCAATTCTCTATAGGATCAGAACAAGAACAAAAATTGACATTCTTAGATATTCTTGCGACAAGATTGCCTCATGGAAAAATCAAACTATGGTTTAATGAAAACTCACACTTACAGGAAAATACTTAGCCTATACATACAATTGCACCAGAAATACAAATCATACAGTTATACTATCACTATAAAACAGAGCAAAAGAAGTTTTTTTCAAAACCAGTGACATGAAAAAATGAAAGATCTATATAAAACAAACTCTTATAAAAAATGATTATCCATTAGCTGTTATTAAGAAAACCTTAAATAAGTAACAAAAATAATTATTAAAAGAAAAAGCATTTATTGATGCTGTAGTGTACCCATACATACCAAAAATAGCAACACATTTTTAAAAAATTTGAAGTTAGTATAACATTAGAACCACTTTTCAGAGCCATAGTGCACTATGTAAAATTCTAACATCTACAAGGTCTAAAC
>JAQFVV010012881.1:210000-222583 GCA_028023455.1 Epiperipatus broadwayi | reverse complement strand
CATCTATGGAATACCATGTGAATGTGAAAGAATGTATATCGGTGTTAGATATACCCATTGAAAAGTGCTTGCAAGCATACAAACTGATAATTAGAAGAAGGAAAACAGATGTGTTGAATATAGCAGACCATGTATGTACAAATAAACATATGTTCAATTGGGAAAATACAAAAATATTGGATAGAGGAAAAAAAGGTACAAAGAAAAAATTTAAAGAAATTACTCACATGATGAGGGCAAAAAATTCCATAAGTCAACATAGTGTGACTATACATAACATATGAAAACCACTAACTAACTTTACTCTTGGAAAAAAGTGGAAAAATCAGAAGGAACCTCGTAGATTATTATATGAAATTTCTACTGACTGCTGCCCATTTGATTAGAGTGTTACCTTAATATTCAATACTCAAGAATCTAAGGGCCCAGGTTCAATTTCCACAGTACTGCCACTGGTCAGACCAGCAAGATCTGAAAAAAAGGAAAGAATAATTCCTCTTGAATCATTGTGAATATGCTAACCTGTGTGCTATTACTAACAGTTGAATGTATTTGAGTATTTAAATAAAGTTAATTTTTTTAAAGACATTCAATATTCATATTAAATGATGGAAATAGTCCAATATATAAGTACAACTAAAACACTACGATCACAAACCTTCAGGAAACCAGCTTTAGAATATATTTGCATTTTCCAAAAATATAATGTTCTATTTTTAAAAATAAAGTAATAAATTGTTATTAACTTACACTTTTAATTTGTAATAGTTATTGAACAAGTATTATACAAAAATAATTTTGAATTATAATAATTTTCATAATTAAACACATTTTTGCTTATTCAAACTATTTTTTCAAAATATTATCATAAGAATTTGTGATATCAGAAGATGTCAGAAATACAAAAGTGACAGTCATCAAAGTGCAGCTAAAGCCATCTTATCCTACCAAATTTTGAATTCTGTGTCCATCTATGGAATTTATTCTGAACTAAAATTTTATATTGAAATATATATGATAATATACATATATTTAAAAATAAAACTTGTGAAAATTCTCAATAGTTAGCGAATTACTAAAAAGCAGGTGGAAAATTAGATCAACCAAACTAAGGGTTAATTTTGTTTATACTATAATTTTAATTTATATATGCATTATATGAAGGTAAAAAAGTTGTGTTATATTTAAAAGAAAATTACACTTACAGTATAGTAAACAATACATATTGTAATAAACAAAACCTTATCAATAAAACGTGAGTGATCCTAGGAAGATTGTAATAATATATATATATATATATTATAGCTCAACTGTATATTCATATTTGGCAGTATCAAAATTATATATTACTTATAATTCTCCAAATATACTTAAATGATTGTAAATAAGGGGTCACCAATAAATGTTTTTGTATATTTTACTGCATAGGAAATATACATTCTTGTATCAAAATAAGATAGTATAGTATTAGTACTTTTCAATAATATAATAAGTATTTTCTTAAAACTGGGCACATTTTAATTTAATAAAATATAATTACCTATCATTATTTTGTAAACCAAAAGTTTACATTAACATGTTTATTCAAGAGAATAAGCATTATTGCAGATATCATATAAGTCTTGAGAGCCATATATTCTAGTTATATGATAATAAAGGCATATACTAGTCACAATATTTTGAGAATAAATAGATTTGTAGTTACTTGATATTTTATGTAGTAGGATTGTATTAACAAAGCATTTTTACAACCCCTCCCTAAGATAAAATTATTTATTTATGATATTGCAGAAGTATATTTTATTTTTAAAAGAAGGAGTTTAATTATTATAACAAAAGCAAATTTCTATAGAATAGTGACAAGATAGTTTCTTCATTGTATAATGTAATAAGAAGTAATATATAATCTTTATATTAATTTTAAAAAGTCATTCGAAAATTCACCTTATTTCGTAAATAAAAATATATGTTAACAAACCAATAATATAATACATGTAAAAGTAAACCTCCATAAGGTGTAATACTGGTGCATATTTAATATAATGGGTTTTTGTTTTTTAACTAATGCAAATTATTGTCTTACAAGTATATCAGAACATTTATAGTGATAAATATAATTGATCATATATATATATATATATATATATATATATATATATATATATATATATATATATATATATATATATATATATATATATATATATATAACTAAGTTAAAATATTAATATTTTTTACAGTGGAAGATATTTTAATGACACATTTTATTTTAAAATCTCAAAGTGAATCAAATAAAAAATTTCTTACAATTTTAATGATTATATTAAGTAACTATTGATTATTTTTTTAGTTTTGCTATCATTGACAAATTAATCTTGATTTATATTTTATATATAAAGATTTTTTCAATAAAATAATGTATTGATATTGATTCCATAATGGATCTCATTTTCATTAATTTGTTTTTACACCCAAGCTTAATTTGGTAGATTTAGATTATGATTGAATATGTTCCTTTGTTATTAAAAAATGTTAAAACAAAAATTCATTCCATGATCTTTAGGCCCAGAGACCTTTTACCTTTGGAGTTGGTGTAATGGGGTGAAAACATTCAATATGAATATACTATCTCCATATTATCTTTGGACAAATATCTTGAAATGCATGGATTTCTTAAATTAGAAATGACTGCAAGTTAGTATAAATAAACTCTCATTTCTAAATTTTGCTTTATTGTGGGAATTCTATAATTTCTTATTATACTAGGCATATTAAAGATAATGAGGGACACTCTCTCAGTCATCATGCTAATCCAATATTATATATATATATATATATATATATATATATATATATATATATATATATATATATATATATATATATATATATATACCAATTTAAATAATACAGATACCATATATATAATCCCGTTTTTTAATTAACTGTCAGAACTGTGAATCTTATAAATTATTAAAAATCTATTAAAAAATTCAAAATCTTATTTAAATATAAAATCAACTAGATCTTATCAGGGATATTAAAATTCATCAACATTACATTTTTTCCAGTATAGATTTCAGCAAAGATGATTGAGAAGTTAACTAAAAAATCGCCTCTGGGACTTCCAAGATTATTAAAGAGAGAGAAAATGTTAAAAAAAAAAAAAAAAAGTAACCAAGGAAAGTCATTTTTGTTATCAAATTTTTTAAATTATTTTGTTTAAAAATGATAATGTTAAATTTTTAAAGAAAAGAAAATTGATTTTGAAATTCTGAAATAAAATAAATATTTGTAGTAATAAGATGAATATTATTCTAAAGTTAAAAAAAGATTTTACTTTATTAAAGGAATTAAGACTATATAAAATTATTTAGAAAAATATACAAAAGAAAATACTTTCCACAATAGCTAAAATTGTTTCATAGATTTGCTTGGATTAAACATAAATTAAAGTATGTTAGAATGAAAAAAAATACTTGATTGTAAAAAAAAGATAAATTTCAAAATTATAATTATTCCTTCATAAATAATATATGCATTTGAAATTTAATAAAAAACACTCCAAAGTATTTTTAAATAGATAACAAACTACTATAACCAAAGTGATAATTTTTTTCTCATGTGTCATAGCATCAGCCGGGAAGCCTGTCCGCTAACCCGGGACAACTGCTTGTAAAGCAGCTGTCGCTGACTGTAATTAATACCATTTTTCGTCTCTCTCTTAATATAATTTTATGTATACATAAATCTATGTTTAGAATGTATATATTATATTAAACCATAAGCACATGTAAGTGTTTTCTTGTGACATAGATTTAGATATATGCAATTGACATACTGACATAATCAAAACTTGCAATGCATATTATCTGTGCAATGATTGTGCACCCTTTCACAAAGTATTAAAAAATGGATAAAAATTTGTTTTTATTTTGCCTAAGAGAAGTGTAGTGAATTTTGAGATGCACTGATAAAAATAAATGACTTATTTATACAAATGCATGTAAATAAATACACTGACGAACGTTCATAGGTTGTGAATATATCCATCAACAATCACTTGACAGAAAAATCAAACATACATGGCTTTACTTAAAATACTTACAATTATTTGACTCCTATATATTATTTACAACAGTTTATAAAATAAGATGCTTTTCTTATTATAATTTATTTGAGTATAAATTCAAATTATTATACCTACCAACAACCCTTGCTTGAGTTTGAAATTCATCCCTATTTCAGTAATGTCAGAAAAATCAAGACATTTTTAAATAATTGGCTTAGATTATAGTAGTAGTATTTTCTATTTATATGGCAATCCATAAAAGATGGGCAGCTTGCTTTTATTTATATATATATGCAAATGTTGTGTTTATATTTATTTAAATTAGTTGTTTTCCTGTTTATAATAGCTAAATATTTTTAGAAACATATAGTAATTCATATCATAATTTTAATATGTACTTTCATAAAATTCATAAAAATTGTTTAATTATTATATATGTTAAATATTTTCATGGATTAATTAAGAAATAAACAAGGGAATAAGAGAAGAATTTTCCATAATGACAAGAGAAATATATAAAGTGAGAATGTTTCTAGGTAAACATGAATAAATCGACTGTTCCAAGCTGAAATATTTATTTCAGTAATAACAAGAGAAGTATATAAAGTAAGGATATATCTAGGTAATAAACTGAATCTTTTTTCTAGTAATGTCCCATTTTCTTTTTGTTTATTTACACACATATAACATCTGATAATACAAATAAAGTAATAACTATACATTTTAAAATAAAATATGACAAAAATATTAAAGTTTAAATAGAATGGTCAATGCTTTATGTAAACTTATGAAGTCTAATTGGCAGCAAGTGAAAAATTATAGCTTATAAATAAGAACAGAGTTAATAAAATAATTTTAATTAGATGAATTATAAAGTAAATAATTAGACTAGTTAAACCAGATACAAGAAAAATACATTTGGAAGTCATTTTTAAAAATTATGATTATAACACAATACTATTAAAATAATCAGAGTCTGTAAAGAAAAAATTAATGAAAATAAAAATTAATTTAAAAAATAGAGATAATTTTTTTTCTATATTAAATCCTTTTTTGACTGTGCACTAAAAAGAAAAAAATAACTGTTTCTTCAACCATGGTTTCAGTTTCTAGATTTAACTTAAAATAAATGCATGGAGGGGGGACAGCAATTGTTTAAATCAATTCTTTGTTATAAAAAATAAAAATAAAAATTGATTTCTGGATCCCCAATCATTTTCTTTCATGTTAAATCTAAAAACCTCAATTTTGGTTGAAAAACATTTTTCTGTTTTTAGTGCCAGTTAATAAAAGCATTTAATATTAAAAAATTGTGTATATTAGTTTTAATTTTTTTGGATAGTCACAGTAAGTGAAAATGTAAATGTATATCATACTTTAAATTGGTTGGACACTTATAGTTGATGTACATATATTTCACTAGATATTTCTGCTATAAGTTAAAAGGTATGCTCTCTCTCTCTCTCTCTCTATATATATATATATATATATATATATATATATATATATATATATATTAAGCATAAATCACCTCACATGGTTAAGAAATCCAGTACTGGGATTATATATACATATATATATATATATATATATGAAAAAACAAATACAAGTTAATCACGTAACCTGCTATCACTTGTTATTTATGTCCAAAAGATGGCGCTATACCAAAACCGCCGAACAAGTGTAAGATTTGTTTTACATAAACGAAAAAAGAGTCAGAAATTAACTACCTCTTTCATTTGCAAATGAAAGAGGTAGTTAATTTCTGACTCTTTTTCAGTTTATGTAAAACAAATCTTACACTTGTTCGGCGGTTTTGTATAGCTTCATCTTGGATATATATATATATATATGTGTGTGTGTGTTTGTGTGTATGTACATAATAATATATGTATGTATATAAGTGATTAAAACATGAAATATTATTTTAAGTGAAACATGTTTAACATTACTACTTTGGAAACTTTATTTTTTTTAAAAAAAAATGCTTACTAAAACTATATTGCAATGAATTTAATTAATACATATGATTTTACTTTAAATCAATTTTACATATGTAGTGTGTATATATCATTAGATATTTTAGCAGTAAGTTAATATTATACTCTTTATGTATATATCCTATTTTATATGTATATTTAATTATATATGTATAAGAAATCAGTAACTTTTTTATTGATGACATTTTATCTTTTTAATTGAAAAAAAATTTTTTTTATAATAAAAGCTTAACAAAATCATATTATATTTAATATAATTTAGTGTCATTAAATTGAAAGGAAAATATATTTAAAGCACTCTTTCACAAATTGACAAATAAACAAACAAACACTTAATACAAACATTTAAAAATATAATTTTTAAATAGACATACTAAGGTTATTATAATATGATATTAAACAATATTAATACTGAAATTGTATATTGGTGATTATTTATCTTTTCAACATATATGTGTTCAAGTGTATCAGTGATATGAGCTAGAATGGTGAGTGGTGGGTTGTGTGAAAATCTGTGTTCATATATCCTAATATTGAATATAAGACATGATAAATTTGCATTGAAAGAAGCAAAATGTTTAAAAACTAATGAATGTATAATTAAAAAGTTTAAATATAACATGTAATATACTCAGATACACACTTAATGGAATGTTGTTTCTGTCAGAAATGATAAAGAACAATAAAATAATATGAGTGGATATAATAAAAAAATATGATAGAAAAAAATTTGATAAAGATTTCACAGAGCGAATGTAAAAATAATAAACAAGTAAAAAATAGGAAAGAAATCAAAATATTCAGGTAGAATGAAGAATAAAAAGCAAAGAAAATCCAAGTGATATATAAGTATGGGTATTCATTAACTTGGGGTTACATTTTTTTTTGCATATAAGTATTACACAATTTATTTTATTTGCTTTATTGACAAATTCCTTTTAGATAAAATATAAATTTATTGTGAGATTTATGCAAAATGGTTTTTTCAATAAGGCAAATGCTAAGAAATTATTTTTGCTTAACAATTATTCTTTATTGACCAAATATATGTTTTACCATTTTTTCCAATTTGGAAAAACTGCAGAATTTTTTTGATCAATAAATAAATTCCTGAGATTTTTATAAAATACTACACATAGATTCTATAAGATGAAAATGAATGATAAGACACACAAAGGTTCATGTAGTATTTCAACACATTTTTGTACATAATAAACATATTATATTTATTGTTTTAAAAAAAATTAACTCATTGCAAACTGTCTGCATGTTGGCTGTAATTTGAATAATAGGAAAGAAATAATATCTCCAAAAAATTATTACACTAATTAAAGGGACTATTATTGTTTTTTAGCATTAATTAAATACTTTTTGCAATAAAGTTTTTTAGTAAATAGTTTTATGTTTGATATATATATATATATATATATATATATATATATATATATATATATATATATATATATATATATATATATATATATATATATATATATATATATATATATTCTAACCTGTAATTATGCATCTTCACCTCTAGATAGTATAAAATAAAATAAAACAGGTTCGGTCTCAGTTAATAATTAATAAATAAAATATTCAGCATTAAAATTAAAATATTTCACTAACTCAAATTTAAAACATGAATAAGGTTCAGTTTATAAAATAAATTAAATAAATATTTAATATTTTCATGAGACTTGAAGGTGAAAATACAGGTGACAAGATAGATTACATTGAGCCAATATCCTACAGGTGATACTACCTCAATGGCATAAGAACACGATCCCCCCTTATTACGATATCAAATAACAAACTCATAGTATTCTTACGACTTTAATAACTTCTACTCACTAAGATTAAAATAATAATTAAATCTTAATCTTCTATTTAATAATAATCTAGCTCGATAAAATAATCTCAGGTTCATAAAGTTTATTCTAAGTTAATTTAAAAAATACGGTAGTAAAATATGAGAAGGGATTTTATGTCATAATCTACTACACTGAAACTAATAATAATAAATAACAGTAATAATATTTTTCATTGTTTAACTAATTCGGTATATCTTTTTTTTTACTATAATTATATTACCATAATAAAATAATGAAATAATATAATATGATCTTATATCTTCATGTAATGATATAATAAATATGTGGTAGCATTTTGATAATCTGATAAACAAAATATGTGTGGCAACAGATAGCATATAATTTAATATAATATTGTGATAACTGATTTATGACCAATAAATAATGTAAGATTAGGATTATCTAATTATAATGAATACCAATAAAATATTTAAAATTCTTAAAATAATTTTCTACTTATCTTTTGTGCAAAATTATATGTTTGTTTCGATTATTATGCATATATCATGTTTTCATGCAGCGATGTGGAGAAATAAATAACTCTGACACAATTTTTTTTTTTTTTAATAACAAAATTTAACAAAGTTTATTACTAACAATAAATAACTAAACAATTTATTTACATTATTTACAGTGGATATCCTTAACCTTTTTTATTTTACAGTTTGATTTATGAGTTATAAAAAAACATAATTTATATTTCAATCATGTCTTTATTTAGATTTAGGACAAAATTTTAAAAAAAATATTATTATTTGGTTTTTCATCATGGTTACCTTATTACAAGGAAATTTATCTACTTTATTAGCAACAGCATTTTATCCTTAATATTATTAAACTATCTTATTTTTAAAAAAAATCATATTTAGAACAAACATTCTATAGAAAACAAAATTTTATAATGAGTATGGATTTTTCAAAATATTAAAAAAAAATTTCATCTTTCAAAGTCAAAGATGTTACACAAACTATTATCCAAAATTCAGTACTAGGTTTTAGTATTTATCACACAATGTTTACTAATCATAATATATTCTTCTTTAAGCCTTACTTTAGTATGATATAAGTTTAATCATTAATAGATTTCTGTTAATCAATAAACAAAAATATACTATGCATATTGTTTACATAATCTACTTTGTACTATTGTATTTTAAAATATGCAATACTTATCTTTCTCTTAAAAAAAATACTAAAGCATTTTAAAATTATTATCACTTTAAAAAAAAATCTTTATTTAGATACCCTATTTAAAAAAAAATTATATTTCATTTCCGAAATAAAATTCAAAATATATTCTATGATTCTTTTCTTTCCCTAGGACACTTTGGATCTTCAAATTTAAGTTATAATATTCTGCTCCTTATAAGCAACTAAACTAATCTTATACAAAAAAGATAGCACAACCTTAGTTCTAAATTATTTATCATTTCTTTTAAAATATCTTACTAAACGATGCAGTTACATGAAATAAAGATAGTGAAAACAGATGCATAGGATTAAGGAAGAAAGCTAGCGTATTACTTTTAACATATCTCAAAATCATGGTACAGTGCGAAGAGGTAGGACATTTATCTGCCTAATATCCTCTAGTACAGAGACGATGTTAAAGCTATTTCTTCAGTTTTTTTAGAACATCAAATATTTAAAGAAATATAAACACTGTCCAATAAAATATGTATCAGTCATAGGTCTATGTTAACTATGCTGATAACCACATAAAAACTAAATATTATTCCCATTCCTTATCATATCCTATTTTAAATATACATCATCTTGTTTTCCTGCTAACTATAGTACTTCCAAGCCACTATCTCAACATTATCTCTCAAGATTTTTCTACATCTTACATCGATAAAATAACTATCTGCATTTACAAAACAACAAATAAAATTCATTAATAGTTAAACAATCTTACTATCCCATAAGAAAAGTCTGCTTACTTCATTGCTCTGTATGTTTAATCATATACGATTTACTTAGACAATATTTGAATATCCCATATCATAAAAACTTTAAAAGAATCACATAATTATTTGTTATGTTGGATTATATTACTAAAAAAAAAATCAAAAATTGCCGTATGCATATTTTCAAATCAATCCTATCTCATAATGTTTTTTAAAATGTTGTATGAAATGCGTTACATATAATTTAAAAAAACTTTTACAGTTCATTCTTCCAATTTATGGATGATCTAAAGAAAACAAAAATATACATTAGAAAATTATTAATAGTTATTATTATTACCAATAACCTTTATCTAGTCCTCGTGTTCAGTAGACTTCCTTTGTCCACTTGAGCATTGCAGATATAAAAAATTCACACCCATACATTTTATATTAAAATATTTTTAGCTAACTTATTAGATTGTTATATTATAAGATTTTAATATTAACAAATTAATGTTTTTTATGTTTTTCTTAATCTTATATAAAATTTTAGATTTAAATTAGGTCAACAAAATAAAAAAAATCAAAACTATAGTTACATATTTTTCTTGACGATTTTTCCTGATAAGTCCAAAATGCTTATTATTTTCTCTAGAGTTTTTAAAAAATGTTCTCCAAGCGCGTTAAAGTTTAAATAAAAATAATTATTAATCCATTTAGTAAAATTTAGAAAATAATCCTTGGTTTTAATTTTTAAGATGATAATATTAATTAATCCCGTGAAGCTTCTTAATCTTCTCTACCAATATTGTCTGCGTATCCGATGCATCAATCCATCTAATTTAACTTTGAAAAATATTCGATAAACTTTTAAGTACTATTTGTATTTCCATGGATCCATTTTTTTTCCATCTATGTGTTCACTTTTTTATCTCTGTTTTCTTCTTGATACATTTAAACTTTCATTTGGTATTTTTTTATAAATCTCTTTTAAAATAAAAGCTTCAACTACTTTTGAACAAATCTTTTCCAAGTACATTTTAAATAATAAGAAGAACAGATATTTTAATATCAAAACGCTTCTATAACATATTCTCCTGGGTTATTTATTCAACTCTGCACTCGAAAATATTTTAAAAAAAAAAAAAATGTTACCTTTAGAAAGGATATAACATTTTATTCCTTTGAATATCATACTATATAAAATAATTCATGCAATATATAATTATCTTATTACCATTTAAAAATAAATCTTGAATAAACTTATGCATAATAATGCGTCTCCAATTTTTTCGTTAGACTCCGTATAATGTCCGAGCTGTGGTTTTTATGTACCAGAACAGTTCTTTGGTTAAATATTAATAAAACTGTATCAATAAATATTTCAAATATTTTTTCAGCATTACAATTTCTATCCATTTTATTTTGTAGTATATCCATTTTTTATTGCTGTAGTCTAGGTTAAACTTTTAGATAAAATACGACTGGCAAGCAACTTTTTAAAAAATTAGAAAATCATATTAAACGAAATTATTAAAATATTTTTAGTTTATACTCTCTTTTGCAAAAAATATATTTTTTAAAATTATCAATTAATTTTTTGCAGATAAAGTTATAAGAAAGTACTAAAAAAAATTAACTAAAATAAAAGATTTTTAAAATACTATTTTTTGATAGTTATAATTTACCTCTCTCCGGTTTCAATACATTATTAATCTCCCGCTCTAACTTAGTTACAACGATATTTCTCATCTGCAAGAATACCTATTCTTATTGGTCAATTTTTACCCAACTTGAAAACAAATTTACATATTTTCAATTTATAGCAGAATTATGTTTGAAAAAAAAAAAAAATGATGACGTAATGAATCTAAAATATCATTTTAAAATATTACCTTTAAATAAATTATTATTTTATTAAAACTATTTAAACATTTAAAATAACTTTTAAAACATTTAATAACTTATTCCATTTATCTATTCAATTTATCTATTTTTATGTAAATAAAATATTTAATTTTTATTATATCTATATTCATCTTTATTACATTACTTAAGCATTACATCATTTAAATATGCAATAACGTCAGTTACCTTAATATTTATTATTATTTGCTTTTATGATAGGCAATAATTCTATCCAATTCTACAATATAACTTTTAAAATATTTTAAACTTTGTTATTAATTCAAACAGGCAGTGTGTGAAAGTATACATTAAAAAATCACATGATTATAACTTTGACAGACGATTTTTAATCTATTTCTCTGCCTAGACTAATAAAATTGATACACTTATTATATTATATAATAAAATTATAAAAAATTTGGAAGAAAAATTTAGAAAATATAGAACTAGATATAATTTTCACCATCATAAAGTTTATTTTAAAATATACTATATTAATTTTGACTATTTTAATATGATTACAAATCTAAATATAGCATTTATTAAATTATACGTTTTAAACTATTAAAATCGGATTTTTAAATATACTTTTAATCATTTATAGCTGTGTTATTTAATATGGCCAGCTTTTACAACCATATGCAACAATATTTAAAGCTTTATATAACTATTTTTAAATGATTTTATATACTACATATTCTCTTTAGCTTCAAATTGTACTTTAAAGGTATAATTGACTTAATATAATTAATGTATTAAAAAAACATATTCTAAATTTTAAATTTTTTAGTAATTGACTGTTATGAATTATTACTGACCTATAGAAAAGGGCACAAT
>JAQFVV010012881.1:92500-207500 GCA_028023455.1 Epiperipatus broadwayi | reverse complement strand
CTTAGAATGGAATATAAATCAAAATAACAGAACATTCAGGTGACTACCTGTCAATTTATTTTCTGAATGTTATTAAAAAAATATTATATAAAGTTTAGAATGCTGAATAAAAAAAAAGTAATAAAAAAGTTTTATTGTGCAGTTCAACATTAAAAAAAAATAGTATTATAAAATAATTTCTCGTGAAAATAATAAATTAGAATAAGATTAAAACACCCTGTCAGGATCAACCTTTTGCATAAAAAAACTATGCTTGTTTCCGCCATCAAATATATTTTAAAAATACTATTATTTTTGTTTTTTTTCATATATGCAATCCAATAAGTAAGTGCTTTTATATTATTAAATTCAGCATCGTGATATTCAAGAAAGTGAAAAATAAAATCTATAGTGACCAGTGCCAATCACAATAATAGTCTTATATATAACTAATTTAGTTAAAATAGTTATAGTGTTATAGTGCTACAACATCACATTTAATCTCTTCCTCAACATCCATCTCTTTCTTTTAACTAAAAACGTAGCAAGATATTTCAAATAATTTACATTGTCAAACATATTACCATCTATAGTACAAAATTGCTAAAAAAAAATTCATTTATTACTGATTGATAAAACATCAATTTTTGAACATTAATTATTTAGCTAATGTCTTTATAAGGTGCATTAAATTATATGAATTACTTTTTGAACTAGATAAAACAGTGATATTATCAGAATTTCAATAAATATAAAAATTAAGAAAATGAAATTCATTTTTGTATCTTATTGTTTTTAGTTAAAAACTTCACATCAAATTTATATAACATTTTGATGCCTCTTGTATAAAACCATACTTAATGATTATAAATAATTCTAAAATATAAGCAAAATAAGAGCATGTTCACATCCTTCTCTTTTTATTTCAAATGTCTAAGATTTTTCATCAGCAGTAATAAGTGTTTATCATAACTTTCAGAAGTTATATAAAATGAATAATCTTAGCAAACAAAACCAAATAACTTAGCCACAAATCTTTTCAATTAATTGAATTTCAGAATTTAATCTGTAAAAGTATTATATATATATATATATATATAATAATTTAATCTATAAAAGTAATATATGTACATTACTTTTGTTCACAACATTTTATCTATATTTTTGAATTCAAGACTATGTCTATCATACTTTTTGATTCACTAGACAACTGCAAGTTTCTGACAATGCTTTAAAAAAATCTTTGGTAATAAAATGTTTTATTATAATTTTGCTGTAATCAATATCTATGACATCATGTGATAATTATTGCACTTTTTCTCATTACATTTACTTTTATATTTTGAAGAAAATGAAATGGCACAACTTTATGATTTTATTTATTTCTTTAATTTTTTTATAGGTTTAAAACAATAGATCAGTAGCATATTTTAGAAGTTCATCTCTTAAAAAGAAGTGTATCTTTATCCAAATCAATAGATAGAATGGATATAAATTATTCAAAAGGTAATCAAAATACTCTATCTTTAGAATATCATATATGTTATTTATTAGAGTAATTTGAATGGACTTGGGAAAAATATGATAATGACAGATTATCAGGTGTATATTTTATTTTGAATGCTTTAATAGAGACATGAAGTGAGAACAGTTTTATGAACTAAAATCATTTTAAGATTTATGTCAGTAATCACTGACCTTATATCTCAATAATGTGTATTGCTTTATGAATTTTTACATTTATTGTATTATTGGTCCAAGCAAAGAATGGCATATGTTCCTTTTTTAAAGAAATAAGCATTTAGCATTTTTTTACTCATATTCATAATATTGCTCTTCAAAAAGCTCCAACCTACAATAATATGACATTTTTGAATATCCAGCTGACAATGTTAATGTTTAATAGTGATTGAAATATAACATACTTATCAATAATCAAACCAATAATCTATATTTATAAGGATTTGTGTAATAATTACTGTATTTAAATATTTGTATATGTTTATAAAACCATTAAATTAAACTTGATACATTTATGCTAAACAAAGTAGATGCATTGAAAAATAATAGAATCAAAGATGCACTTCTTTAGTTACAAGAAAACATTTCTTTTTCTCTATAAGCATGTATAAAATGAATTTTTTGTGTTCATCACATTTATAACAGAAATTTCATGACTATCTTTTAATAAAAATAGAAAGAATTATCATTCATTCTTTATTAACTATCTAATCTGAGATATATACTTTAATTATTAAAATAGATACAAACTTTAATTATTAAAATGTCAAACATATTTGTTACTTAAATCCATATGATATCTTTCTTTTTAAACATTTCAGATTCATTAACTCATCTATAAATCTTCTCCAATCCCAACTTGTTATTTGGTTATAAATACCAAGAATATATAAATGATATTTAAGATTAATTTTGAGAAATTAGTATTTTTATTTTTTTGGTAAATTCATGTTTTCCAAGTTTTTTTCATTAATCTATAATAGCTCTTTTGTTTTCTAATAATTTGTTCAGATTATAAATTTAACATATAAATTTTTGATTCTGAAAAAAAAAAATACTTTAAAATTAATAACGTCATCTTTTTATAGACAAATAGATTGTATCTGCAATATTTAATATCATAGAAAATAACTTTTAGAAATGTCTTGCAAATCATCTAGTTACTGAATTCTAATTCATTATTTGGTTAATTAATAGTTAAGTATCTAAATCAATAAAATAAATCAGTAATTGCATTAGTTTTTATTTTATTAAAAAAAAAACTTCAGGTCTATAAAATCTTTTAAATAGAATGTGATTACTCAATTGTTTAAATAATATAAAGCTTGAATATTTACATGTCACAAATAAACAAATAGTACTCTTAATAAAAATAATCCAAATATCATTATCATTGGTCAATATTCATTGAAGAAAATATTTTTAAAATTCTGAGTAACTTTTTAACTCAGATGAAAGCCTAGCTTAAAACTGATATATTTTACTTTACCAAGAATACATATTTAGCTTATATTATTTCAAAAAAGACAATGTTATAAAATAAAATAATGCAAATAACATTGTTGCAATACAAATTAAATTTTAAGGCTTTTTATTCTTCTTTAATTCAACAGATTCTTGCAGAAAAATCATTCTATTTTGCTTGAGTGGTCATATGTTTTCATTAATTATTTAAGAAATAGATACACTACTGAAACTTTTTATGAAGATATTTTCAATTTTTTTCATTAATAAAAATATAGACCAAAGTTTTCTTTTCTTTTCACATTTTGTGTAGTGTTCATTAAGCCACTATGGAAAAGATGTGTTGATGTTGTTTCTGGTGCATTTATTTCAGTCTTAGAAAATGGGATTAGGTAAAGTTATGTTGAAAATATCGTCATCCTAATAAGATGCATTATCCGTGTATGCTGAATTAAGTCTCAAAGTAAACATTTTCTCTCATATTTTAAAACAATCTTTATCTTGGCAAATTCAAAAAGGTAAACTCACTTCTCCATTGTTTGAAGACTATTTTCAAAATTTCATGAATAAAAACACAATAGAATTTTTAAAGAAAAAATATGTTCTACAATATTAAATTTACTCCTATATTGTATAATTTAAAAATGAAAATCAAAAGGATGAAATCCATTTTAATGGTGATAAAATCATTTCATGCACAATGGTATACTTTATTTAACACATTTATAGAGATCAATTACAAGTATATAAATGAGACCTTTTTTCAGTGATGGTTCTAGTAAAGACATAAATTTGAAAACAAAAAAAAAATCTTAAATTGTTCTGTTAGTTATTAATGGAATATTTTTTAAAAATTTGATAATATATTTTTTAGCATATATAGGAAAATCAGGCAAACTAGACAAAATTTAACTTTCACTTTAAAAATAAATATGCAAATTTAATTGTAAAAAAACTCAGGATAGTTTCAAATGTAATTGTTTATATTAATCCCAGCTTCTATGTACTAGAAGCCCATATCAGTACATAAAATGGTCTGCTATTAACTTTAAAAAATTTGTGTTGTGAGATTGTGTGCAATTGTCTACCTCTTATATTGTTAGATACAGAGAAATTACTTGTAGTTGATATTTTTCATGGTTAATTTTCAATATATGCGTATGCAGTATCTGATATTAGCATGTAACAATTTTAAACTTACACTAATTTTAATCATAAGTTGAACATTGTTTTTCCTTCTAAGTCATCTGTACTTTTATTGCTTTTAATAGTATATCTTTGGAAAAATGGTGCAGATTGTTGTCTCTTTAAAACTAAACTTCTTGGATTGTATATTTGGAGAATAGTACTTTCCACCATGATGATGATAGTAATGATGATGATGAGATAAATAATGACAAAGAAGATGGTTTGAAAGAGATGTAATATGGTTAATCCAACTTGACAACTTCTTCTAAATCTGAGAATGATAAATAAAATTCATCAGAAAATTATGTTGCAGAAGAAAAATGAGACATGTGCAAGAAAGAAGTTTGAGGATATTTTTATGGAAGTAATGGTTTTAAATGGTCTGATAAACAATCAGTAACAAATGCTAAAAATAAAAAGGCATAACATAGTTGTTTGTTTTATTATCTGGATTATAAGCCTTGCTAAATCACTGGGAAATGCTTTCCAGCAGTAAATATTTAAAATTTATTTACTAAAAATACAAGACATCATCAATCATATTTATATAAGAATTTCAGCTGAACATGAATGAAATATAAAGATAAAATTCGTTTTGTTTCAATGATATTGATATATTGGAACTTTTGGTATTTATTGTCTATAGTTTTATGCAGTAGTCATTATATTTGTTAACAAAATTTTCAATTCTCTGTTCAGCAACAATATAATTTGCATTATATATAAAATATGACTTTATTTTATTCTGTGTTGCTACGATTTGTTATCTCTCTCTCTCTCTCTCTCTCTCTCTCTCTCTCTCTCTCTCTCTCTCTCTCTCTCTCTCTCTCTCTCTCTCTCTCTCTCTCTCTCTCTCTCTCTCTCTCTCTCTCTCTCTCTCTCTCTCTCTCTCTCTCTCTCTCTCATTAGGAAAGAAAAAAAAACATGATTCTATAATAATTCATTATTTGAAATATTTGTCACTTGCCAAAACAATTCCTCACTCACCAGTTATGTTACATGAAATTCTCATGGCAATTAGATGCTGCTGTTCTATGTGAAAGTCAAATAAGCCATCAAAATATGATATAAAACTTTACTGTTTGATAGATACCAAAAACAATTATAATCATAATGTCTATATTTCTCTGGAAAATGAAACTGACAATATAACCTTA
This sequence comes from Epiperipatus broadwayi, assembly GCA_028023455.1. NCBI lineage: Eukaryota > Metazoa > Onychophora > Udeonychophora > Euonychophora > Peripatidae > Epiperipatus > Epiperipatus broadwayi. The sequence goes on along the minus strand of JAQFVV010012881.1, from coordinate 202,191 downwards.
TCCTTTTATACAACATGAAAATGCTAGTAGGTTTATTTTCATTAATAAAATTATATACAACCTAAAAAATAGCTATTTTATTGAATGCTACCTACTTAATTTTTCAGTAGTATTTACTGACATGTATAACCATGTACTACAAATTAAGTTAAATTCAATGAATGTTTTGTATTATAATAATTTATTATAATTTTAACAAAATCTCTGTGTATTCTTTCTTTATTATGTCGATAAAAATTAGATTTGACCTGTATATGTGTGATATACAAGCATTTATTTTCTAAATCTAAAATAAATAATAAATAAATTTAAGTAGATTAGATGATTAAACAAATAAACATAAGCAAGATATTATAAAACATGGATCTCTGATCTATAATGTTCTGTTACCAATTGCTGTTCTTATGACTGGATATGATTTTCCCCAAAGAGACGATGTTTGATGATCTAGACTGGATTTGACTTAGAATATAGTGATGGAATTTAAATATTAGAGACTGTAAAGTATTAAATATCAGCTAGTTATGGCCAACAAACAAATATATTTATAAAAAAGTGATGAAAGTTGAGAATACACATCTAACAAAATAAACATATATCAGACCCACAAAACTTTAGAAATTATTAAATGACAAATCTTTTAAAATATTTGGGAAATAGCAATACTCAGTAGGGGGTTTGCAAACTTATACCCACGAAATAAAATTTTAATTCATGACCCCTAATGGAAAAAACTATCCCCACCCATCATCATTATCTACCACATGTTAATGGATATAATTCTTCTAACTCCTCAAAGGATAAATGAGACAAAAACAAAATAAAAAATAAACATTTAAATTGTGAACTACAATTGAATGTATAATATATGAATGTTGAATGTGTACATGTTTAACTGATAACTTACAATGCTATAATTCAATCTCTTATGTAAAAAAAAAAATGTTTCTTTTTGAATGTCTTCGGTATTCTTCCTATTCTTGGCTATATTTCCTATATATTTTTCCTATATTTCTTAGCAAACTTTTATAATGTAAATAAATTATATTATAATATAAAATACATGCTCATATTTGTCATAAATTACTTTTTCCTTATTACTTTTTATCAAATTGTAACCATATTCTAATAACTTGCAAATTTTTTTAATGTTTTTGATTCGATCCAATTTTCCAAATATATTGGAACTTTTTTTAAAGAAAATATTTTAGTATTTTTTATGTTATATCAGGGAGAGTCTAAGTCTTATTAACATACACTAATTTTTGAATATCGATCTTACATACAACTGATTTAGTCTGAGTACTCACATTTCAATCATAAAATGATTTTTTTAATTTGTTATATAAAAAAGCAACAAATTGAAATATATGTTGTACTTTAACATTTAATTCCACCTTTTTTTTTTCATTTTCTATCAAGATGTTTACTTTGACCCACATTCTTAAAGTAATATAAACATTTAAAGTTAAAATTAATTTATATTGGTTTACAACTGAAATATAAAGCACTTGAAGTTTTTGAACGTTAATTACTGATCAATTTTCAACAGATTTGTATTCAAAATCATAAACTTTCTGAATTGGCGAAAACGAGCAATTATTCTGTAAATCTAAAAGCAAAATAGTTAAAACATTTAAATTATTTTTAGATTAGTTCAAAATATTTTTTTTAACTTTTAATTTACTATCTAACTTATATCATCATATGTTCATTTGCATATATATATATATATATATGTGTGTGTGTGTGTGTGTAATGAGAAACATTTGAGAATAAAAACTGTTAGCATATATTTCAGAATTGTCCATGTAAGTGCTTGCTTGTTATTAATGTCAATGTTGTACAATAGAGATAGAAGATATCACTCAAAGTGTTGACCCTGCGTCTCTGGTAGTCATTTATCTATAATTGGAAGCAGCTTATTTAATAAAATCTTTGGAAGAATATTTTGTCTATAATGGATAATAATCATTATTGACTTTTCTATTTCCTTCATTTTTAATAAGATACATAAAATCATGTAGAAATCTAATTAGATGAGTCGATATATTTTTAAAAATTGCTGCTTTTCTACTGTTGACCTAGCAAGATCTGCCATTTTTGTTAAATTTTACAAAGATTTGCTGGAAACACATTAAGCTGCATATTTCTGCTCAAATTTAAATGATTAATTAAAATGGATATATCATTAAATGTAATCTTTTGAATTTTTGTATCACTATTTTTAAAGAATGATAAAATTTGCTCAAAATACTATTTTTATGTTAGACATTAAAAATAGATATTTCTAATCTAATAAAATTATGCTATTGGTTTTTTTTTTCCATTATTTGCACTGTAACAAAAAGAAACTGAAGAGAACATATTCATCAAATGATTACATCACTAAACTCACATGATCATTCTTTGTTATGTTGGCACTGAATGGCACTACTGTATGGAGAGTTTTGCATGTTCAAATGATTATATCTCATTTGCAGTTTTAATCAATTAATTAGTTCTTCAATTTTTTTTGTCAGTCTTTGAACATTTTAAATTCCTATATTCTTTATAAACAACCACATTTATTTTATTGTTTGGCTCCCCAATAGGAATAAATTTTATAATATTTCCATATCTACATCACATGCTTTAAAAGAAATTCATACTTCATTAATATAATCAGCTTGAAAAACTAATTTGCAATTTTGGTATTTAAAATTTAGTATTAAAGCTTACAAAAAACAGCAGTTACTTTTGAAAAAGAAACATCAATTTTTTTATGCATATGTTCATAGTAGAATATTTTTAATGTAATTAAATAAAGTTTTATCAATTATTTAACCAGAATATTGTTACTGAAGGGTAATGTTCTATATTCCAAACCACAAAAGACTATTTTTCAAAAATATGATTGCTTTCAACCATTTTAAAGTGATTTTTCTACTTAAACAAATTGTTCACAATATGAAATATTACAAATATTTAATAATAGGTCATTTGACATTTCAATAATTTTAAATCATAATTAATTGCTTTTACCATCAAGTGTATTAAAACGTGCCAAAAATTGGATTTCTACTGCAATTGATGCAATAGTAAATATACAAAAACAATATTATTTTTTTTGAACTTGTAAATCACATGTTGAGCATAAACATTGATAACATGGGTGTGAATTAATAATTTATTAATAAACATAATCTGAAATTACTATATCACTTTTACTCAATTAATTATTTTATCTAAAACTTCTGCCTATTCATTTATCATATTCCTCCATTTTATGGTGAGTTACCTAAAAAAGCTGTAAACAGGTACATTAATTTCAAACTTGACAAAATTTTACCTGCAAGTGTTTTATATTCAAGTTTTGATAAGCTTATATTGACTAATGTTTATACATTAACTTTATTTCTATTTATAAAATAAGTGAAATACTTAACATTTTAATGCTATTATCTGCTATTTTATCAAGATTTCCATTATTGAAGTTGCAATTATTTTTATTTATTTTTATCCATAAATAGAAAACGTTCCAGGCATGCCCAAATTTGTGAAATAAAAATTTTTAGATCATTTTCTCTAGATTGTCACATCTTTGTAAGACACCTCTAAATGGATATTATTAAAAATGTAACAAGTCACAAAGTAATATCTCCATCCCAAATTCAATTCAATGTTTCATCAAAAATCATATCTAATGATTTTAACTTTGCTAAACATATCTCTTCACTATTTTCTTCATGTGAAAAGCATTGAGTATTATACTTAGGCAATCCTTCTTACAAAAATATATATTAAATCAGATTAATTTGTTTATATAAGTAAAGGCTTAAAATATTAGTGCAAGACAAAATCCAATTGATGCAATTTATACAAAAACTTACAAAAGATTTAAGAATGTAAATTATCAATTTAAATGAAGAAGAAAGACTGATAAAAATAAAGGAAAAACAGAGAAAGAGAACCAGTAAGAAGAAAGAAAGAGTACAATGAAAAGGCAAAAAATATTTCATGGCAAAAAGTAATATGGAGATGTTGATGATCCAATATTAAACTCAACAAAGTAGCAGAAGATACTATTAATCAACATTGGATTATTCACTGTTAAGTTCCACATGCTTAGACTTCATAGTCAATTCTGAGTTCAGCTCCTATATATTATTTGAGTCAACTGATGTAAATTGTCTTAATAAATGTTAAATATTTATTTGTTTAATTTTATTTCCATTCACCTCATTATAGTAAAAACTATACATTATATAAAATATTATTTCTGAGTTTTTGTTAAATTTAGTTTTAAATTTATTTCAAATTATCTAAATTCAATTTATAAGTTAATTTCCGCATACATATATATATATATATATATATATATATATACTCTATATCTCTATCTTTATATATATATATATATATAAAGAGAGAGAGAGAGAGAGTTAAATATATATTTATTTTATCTAATACTGAACCAAACAATCTTATAATTCCCTCCTACTTTCAATTACTGATATCACTTTCACAGCTGAAAAATCGTTTTTTAATTACAACTATAATTTTAAATTTTTATATGAAAAAAATGCTTTAAAAAATACTTATCTTTTTTTCCACTTCTAACCATGAAGATGAATTTAATTAATTTCATTTTAATATTTATTATTTGTTTTGTAATTGAAAAAAAAAAAAAAATTCATTTCAATGACATAAAATCTATATTGAAGTTTCAATTTTCTGCAATTAAATTTAAAAATTATTACTAATATTAAAAAAATATATCGGATGCATTACCATTATCAGCATTATTAATCTTAAGCCAATAAACATCACATGATCACCATTTCATTATTAATCTACTGACAAAAGGCGATCCATATACGGGAACAAACCATCTTCAATATAAACTTTTTTCTGCTCTATTTTTAACTTTTTTCTCTAGCTATTTTTTTTATACTTCATGCAATTCCTTCCACTTACATTTTGAAATTTCTATATCTCTAGATACACACTCAATCAATTTCTTTTAGTTATTATTTGTTTAATATTTTTTTTCCATGATTTTTTTACCATAATACTACTTTATTAATAATTTTGTAATTCTAAATTGTCTTCTCTTAATCTATATCTCTAATGTGTCCAGTACTTTCTCATTATTATTCATAATTGACTGTGTGACTATTTTATGAAAAGAATCGAAGCAAAATATTTTAAAAGCCCATTTTTTAGAATTCATTTTCGGTGGGTCACAATATAAGCTTTTGTTATTATTCAATGTATGTTTCATCATTCTACTTCTGCCTCATTTTTAATTGATAATTCTATTATCGGTTAATTTTTAATTTTTTATATAATTAAAAGCATTAATATTTTTTTATTCTTACAATATAATGCTCGTTCTTTATCTTTTTACCCATCAACTATTATTCAAGTTTGTATAATGTATAGGAAAAACAATTCTTTGACAAGCCTAGTTTGCTTTTTATACATATCGTATTCATGATATAAATAATAAACTGAAATCATTTCTAGGAGTTTATTTATATTCAGTTTAACTCGTATATAACTATAATCTATACAAAAGTCTGTAACTTTTGTTAACAAAATCTTATCCTATAAACTATAACATTTAAAAGTTTTCTTTTATACCTATAAAAAGAGAAAGAAAACAGAAAAAAAAAAAATCAAGAAAAATTTTCCAGCAATTCCAGTTGGAAATTTTGTAATAATATTTTCCAAATCAAGCTATATAATAGAACTGTTGAAATATTTGCTAATCATTCGTGAGATATTGTTTTAAATAAACCTGTAAAACTCCATTCCACAAATTATTTTATGTAATGTAAGTAATCACATGAATACATAAGTTTATATTTTATTTTGATAAATAATATACTTTACAAATAAAAAGAGCGTATTTTTATTCTGTTATATATATTGCACAAATAATTAGTTATAAAGAGTATAATATTTATGTGGGTTTTTTTTTATAGAGCTGTTGTTATTTTATTTAACTTTTTATGTGAAAGACTATTTTTTATTGATAACATACTATACACAAATATTAAAACAGGTATAAAGAAATGTTAAATTACACAAACAAACATATGATGAAACCTCAACATAAACCATTTGGAGGGAGTATGAGAGTTGGAAACCCCTAAAAATGTAACATAAAAGCATAATAAAAAATTCATTTGAGGACATTCTATTAAATTTTTAAATATGATTGTCAAATATTATACTATAACAAATCTCATGCATCCCTCTCCATGCATATTTTTCAACATTGGTATCTATGCAGAAGTGGCCTTCATCAGCCCAAACATAGTCCCATTTTTCTAGAACACCAGAAGACCATTGGTCGCACTTTTGAATCTTCCTCTGTTTTTATTGCATGTATAAAATGACACAACACCAAATGTAAGATTAAGGAGACCTTGTATATAGGTCATAACACTCACACTTTAAGCTGAAATGATTTCCCCTCTCCAAGAAATGGACCCTTTAATTCATAATTTACAATATTTTTTTAAATATTTGTCACCTATATATATATATATATATATTCCATCTTTTTCCAAATAATTCTTTGGTTATGATTATAAGAATATAGAAACTCCTCAAAAGCACTAAGCCATTTTAATATTATAATTAGCACTTTAGCTTCACATTTAACTGCATTTAAATCTATTACTGCTCATTTAAGGAAAGTAAACATTTCCATTATTATAACATGATATTAAAAGTATAATGGTAAATTTATAAGATCAATCATGTGATACTATGGAATCCATTATTATTTTTTCACATTCTTATTGAATGGAACATGTGAAGTGAATGAACAATGCATGACTTCATAAAGAATATTTTACAGAATATTTGAACATGGTTTTCATGGAAGGGGCAGACTGTTTTTCGCTTTAGAAAAATTATCGCAAAGATAGTCTAGACAAATGTATTATTGATTGTTTTCATTGAAAATATATGGTTGAGGATAACATATATTAGCAATTTACATTTAAACACAGCATTTAGGGATTTCAGATAGAAGAATGTGCTGCAGAAAAAATTAGGATAACATTACAAAATATCAAATAAGCAGATTAATGAATCAGTATGTTTTATATGGATGTATATTTCTGGTTCAAAGATTATTATGATTTTGTTTCATCTTTTTACTTTTTCTCTTGGAATTGAAACTGCCATATTCATTTGCAAGTGACTGCTACTATAGATAGTGGCTATTTATTTATTGTTTACTCAATCTTCTAACACACACTTATATCCAACATATATACAAAATATTTAAAACAGGCAAAACTCTCTATATGTATTGCCACTCAGTGCAAGTCAGAGTAATCAATGGATGCCAGAAGGCTTGTGCATAAAATCCCACAAACCAGAAACTAGTCTGGGAATATTGGATGAGTAGGCACTAGATGGGAATTTTATGCTGGCATCCACTGATTACTCTGGCTTGCACTGATCAGCAATAAGTATATAGAGTTTTTCCTGTTTTAACAACAGTTATAAGCAAGCATAAGAAATGGTGATCATGTGATGATTATTGATATAAAATATTTCCTACATAATTGTGAAGTCATCTTTAACACTGAGTTTAATGTTGCTCACTACCAAATACATGAATCTTTAACATCACGTTAGCCTACATACAGCTGAAGCTCAAAAATAATTTTGAAATTATAATTAAGTGTAAACTTAACATAAACTTTTTTCCCAAAGATTTCACATTCTTTCACACTATTTTAATCACTTTTGATATTATGTTTCTGCTGAAATGCAAATCAATTTCTGACTTAGTATTGCTAACCTTATTTATACTAGATCTTTTCTTAAAGGGCATCATGTTTTTAAGTTCATTTCTCAAATATTTTATTCCGCCATGTTAGATAGTTTATATCCCTGTATGATTTACTGCAATAGTAGAGTGTCAGACTGTGGTATATAAAATCCTGATTTATTGCTGTGCTAGCCTTCCGGTGTTTGAAATCCCGATATTAATTCGTTCTAGTTGCAATAATTATTCTTTTTTTTTTAAAAAAAAAAACGTTTTGGTGGGGGGGGGTGATGATGGTAATTTGTATCATATTTAACTTAATTAAAAAATAACTTTTTCAAATGAAAATAAAATTATAAACTGAATAGCTTCAAAATTAAAGAATTTTTTTAATCAATTAAATTTTTTTACTTATAAATACTTTATGACTTTTTTAATGACAATGATTTATTAATATGAAAATTATTTTATTTTTATATATTTTTTTAAAATGTCAAGATTATTTTTTAAAGCAAATTTTAGTTCAATTTTATTACTTGTTAATTAAAAATAATAAAAAAATGAGATTATATATATAGTGTATATATTTTTAAAGTTGTTTTATTAACTACAATATATAAAATTTATGAAAGAAAAATTACTTAAAATCAGGATTGATTACTAATGTTATTTGAAACTTTGCACAACCATTACCATTTTAGACATACTATAGTATAGCTCATTGAATAAATTTTTTTTTTGTTAGATTAATAAAATGTCATAAAGAAATCTAAAGATTCTTCTATTTAGAAGTTAATTCACCAGAGAATTTGTGAGGTCCTTCAATTATGCAACTTATCTATAAATTTGAAAGTCATTAACCATATGGTTCTTGGATTATGTACTTCATTGCTCAATTGTCAGAGAATTATTATTTATCAAGCAGATTATACCATCGTTTATTAATCTGCTGCTGAGATTCCAATCATGTTTGAAAATAATTTTGGTTGATGATCCTGTGATGTTTAATGACTTAAAAGATATATTAATTTGAGACTATTTAAAATCATGAAATTGTAATTGGATTTAGTCTAAATCTTTTCTACCTAACAACAGTTTGTGAATATTTTTTGAAGCAACTTCTTATCTGATTGCTTAGAAGTCTTAATAAAAACACAGGAAGTAGTGTTGAATATACTAGTAATATTTATCATAGTAATATTTAATTGATTATATTGAAGTTTAGGGGGCACACTTTTTCTGTAAAAAGTGAACTGTATATACTAATAGAATATGTTAGTGATAAGAAAGTTATCAAGTAAAGCATTCCTCTGACAATTCCAAATAATGCTAGAGAGAATTCCAAGGAAGTCATTTCTAGAAATAACTTTAGATCTAATATTATGCAAATGAAAAAAATAAGTTAAGCTATGGTCCAATATTCCTACATATCATGACATAAGATTATATCCATTGGTAATTTTTTTTTAATTTAGATTATGAGTTAGTTTTCTCTTATTTAGATGAGAAGTTGAATATGCTGATTATGTTGAATTAAGTATAAGACAAAAACTTAGTAAATGATTTTCAAACTTTTTAAATTTTCATTAAAAGACTTCTATTTATGCAAAATATTTTTGTCTGTGTGAAGTCAAAGCATGTTATCAGCATAAATGAATTCCCTGCATTTTCTTTCTAAAAATAACTGTATTGAATTTTAAGATTTTATACAGTTCTCCTTTAATGTTAATAAATCAAAATGCATTTTATCAAGTAAATTAATGTTTTCCTGTTTATATGTATTTTAGAGACTTTTAAAAGATTTGTTTTTTGAACAAAAACTGTTATTATACTAATAAAGCACATTTTAATGTGAGTTATTAATGTTAAAATATAATCATAGAAGTTTCTTCCTGAATAAATATATTCTTCTCTACACAAAGCTGTCAAGTTTTTACATAATTCTTATTAATATGATTTTTTTCAAATAGCTAGAGAGCAGATAATGATGACTAAAAATTATATGCCTTAAATATAATTGTTAGTGTTCATTAAAAATGTAAAAGTTTATCATACGTAGTATTATAATATACAGAGAGAAAGTTAGCAATATTAAAAAAAAAAACAATTTTGTTTTTTACCCAATAGTATGGAATATAAAAAAAGAATTCTTTTATAAAATAAATCACAGTATAAGTAGTTTTTCAGGAGATAATGCATTGTTCGCCATTCTGATGATTTCATTCATTTATATCACTCTACTCTGACAGCAAACTGTGTAGGATAAAAGTTAATCAAATAACTATAGGATTTGAAAACCATGTGATGTTTTAGCACCAGAAGTAATAATTTGATGAAGGATAGCTTTTACTAAAGTCGTCTGGCCTTCCAATTAGTAAATCATGTTATTATTTTTGAATATGATTATATATATATATAAACGTTTTAATATGTGAAAAGTATTAAAATGTGGTTTCGTAAATTATCTTCAGAACTACTGAATTTTATTTGAAATATGTAGATCACATGAAGTTGTGCCAGATAATCTTAGAAATGTTTCTATTAATTTACCTTGTAAAAACTAGAGGATTTAAAATTACATCATATTGTAGCATAGCATTGTTTTGCTACATGGTAAAAGTACTCTCAAGTATTTTATCAAAGATTTTATGTTCAATCATATCTGAAGGTATACCAATCACTAAATATAATTTTAAAAATCAAACAGAATTAGAGGAATGACTTTTCTTTCTAGTTAAAAAATTTGAAGCATTTGAAATAAAAATGTCAGTTCAAAGTAGTTATGCACTAATTTAAAGCTTATTTTCAATTTTTATAATAATCCCTGGAATCATCTAAAAATGTCTTATAAAGCAGGTATCAAAAAATATATAATAGATTGAAAATAAAAGCAAAAATTTCCTTTTTATGTCTTTTAAATTATGGTATTCTAATGGTTAAACTATGTTTTTCAATACTCTGAATCACATATAGAACATATTTAGTACATTAAATATTACTTAGAAAGATGTTAACTTGAAAAATAATATTCAAAATATACTGATATTTTATACAACTAGTGACTGAAAAATTTTCTTCTGAAACTTTTTATTTGGATAATTGTCATCTTAAAGATATAAATGAATTTAACTATCTTGGTTATACTTTAAGTAGAAAAGTGGACTTCAGTATTAATAAAAATAAAATGAAAGTTTCAAATTACTACTGTCAATTAACAGTTTAAAAGAGACATTATTGCATCATAGTAATAAAACTACACGAACTATATTAGTTATATACATAGACCTGTTATTGTGCCTATTTTAATATATGTAAATGAAATATGGAGTTCCTCATTGAGTTTTGGTTATTACAATATTGATTTTATTATTGAAACAGCATATCTTAATTGGTTGTATACAAAAAGTGAATGAATACTATCAGGCATCCTAAAACTATTTTCTTATAAATTTAAACATGGTTTTAATGTGAGAGACAGACTCCACTTAAATAACAGAGATTAACTCAAAGATAATCAGAAGTTGTATAAGATTTGGCATTGAAAAGCTAAATTTAAGCAAATTGTTAATATTTTTCACAAATAGAATGATGCAGAAGTTGAAAAATAGCATTGCTATACACAGGAACATAATATTTTACTGATTGTTTAATGTTTAATATAGTCATTATAAAACTTATCTTTCTTAATTTCAAAGTGTTTCTCTTCTGAAATTAAAGTGATTATATTAATTTAATAACTGTTTTCTAAGATGTATTAAAACATTAGGAAAGTAAAGATGTTCTTTGTTAAATGAAGTGTTAATTATTATTTTTCCTTTTAGATTTCTAAAATTTAGTAAAGAGATCTTTCAACAATTCTGTGTTATTTTCAAAACTTTATTTTATCAAATAACGGTTTTAAAATAATATAAAAATATTAAAAAGATTTTTAATTGACTATTAAGAATCCAACATCAGAAAGTTATTTTTTAAATAAAAAAAAGTTTTCAAATTTTTGAAATTATGATCATTTCAATAGTGTACTAAATTTATTGGACCCTACTACATATATACACTTTCTGTCCAGTATAAAGTTCTATGTAATAATTATTATTCTATTTATATGTTCTAAATGTTTTGAACTCACTCATGTGATATTATCTTTAGATAAATATATTAATAATTATTTTATGTCAAGGATTATTATACCATTTTATTCCATATATAAAACTTAAATTAAATAGTAATATATTTATCTTTGTTAAATGCACATACTAATAATGATAGGTAAGAGAGTATGATCTGAGCTAAATGAAAATTGTGGATTCAATCAAACATGCATCTTAGAGATCTTATGCTTTTTTTCAAATGTCTTTATTCGTGTACTTGTAGAATATGTGTCAAACACAAATATATATATATATATATATATATATATATATATATATATATATATATATATATATATATATATATATATAATGGTTTACAAACTATTATAAACAATTCTTAAATCGACAGAAAAATTTTTAGTTAATTTCTTAAACCTGCCACAACTGCCATTAAATTTATGTAAATTTATGTATATATGTAAATTTCTAAACACCATTGCTTATAAAATCTAAAGTTCCAAAGATATTTGTACAATTATTTGAAACTACACAAAACAATTTTGAATTTTTAATAGACAAATTAGTATAACTTGAGATATTGACAATTAATAATTTGAAATAAAAATTATAGGTTTATAAATTTTAAAAAAGAGTCTATAGTGTTTAACAACCAATAACCACTACCAGAAATTATTGTATATTCAATATTTACTTTAAATTGAAAGCAATTGTCTTAAGAATATATTTGTCTACATAAAATGGTTTCAAAGTTATCAGAAAAGCTGAGAGAGAAAACTCAATAGTCAATTTAAAACATACCATTAAAAATGAATTAAAAGTATTAAACATTAATTTAAAAAAATAAAATGGACCTATACTTTCAAATAAGTTGATTAATTATCAATTAATGAAATCATTACTTCAGAGATAAACTTTATGTGTAGAACATTTAGCTCTATGATAGTATTTTATGATCACAGGAATATAAAGAAAGCATTTTAATTATATATATATATATATATATATATATATATATATATATATATATATATATATTTATATATGCATATATATATATATATATATATATATGCAAAACCATAAAACAATACAATATTAGATTAAATCCAAAATTTTACCAAAATCTTTACACAACCATGTTTTATGGTTTTGCATTTTTATTTTTTACTAGTATAGTATTAGGCAGTTTGGGTTATATATATATCATTCTAATATTTTCTTGGATAAAAGATGAATTCATAGTATTATTTCCCAGAGCTTCCAGTAATAAAAATATAATAGCTAAATAGCTGACATTTCAGTACTATATTAAGTACTTTCCTCAGGGTTTCTTCTTTCTCAAAAAAAGCTCTGAGGAAAGTACTCATTATGTACTGAAATGTCAGTTATTTAGCTATCATATTTTTATTACACAGAAGCTCCTTGAAATAATACTACAAATTTATATATATATATATATATATATATATATATATATATATATATATATATGGAGATGTACATGTCAAATGTAGTACTCACTAATGATTTACAAATCAAACTGACTAAAATTATTTTAACGAATTTACAAAAAACACTCTTCTGACATTGCTTATATACTTTACAAAAAAAAAAAAAAGATCATCTTGTCTAACTTACTTATTATATAAATAATAAATCAATCTATAATACTCAAAGAAATAAAACTTTACATTAACAAAAAAAAATTAAAGCCTTAAATTAACCAGCTCATAGTTTATAATAATAATAAACATGTGAATTTTTTTAACAATATCTAAAATAAACAATCGTTATTAATATGCAATGTTAGAGTATATAATCATATTTATAGAAAAGTAAACTCCAAATGCATATATTGTAATAATACATAACATGTTGAACTTCTGCCAATCATTTTTTTAAAAAATAAATTAAAAAATCACTCTCTTATATCAAAACTAGAACAAAAAAATTATTTTTATCAGTCGTTGGTATTTTATATTAGCAGCAGTCGTCATAAAGTTTTAATCAAATCAGATGACAGTTTCAAATAACATTTAAGATGTAAATTCTTATAACTTTAATATACCATATTAGTAAACAAATTTTAGTAGTACCGAGAATGTATAATAATATTTCTAAACTCTGAATGTACTTATCATAATAATAATTAAAGTAGTCTCCAATAAAATAATGTGAAGTCCCATTATAATTGAAAACAATGAAGGAATTTTATGTTCACTCTTGACCTTACTATGACTTGGTGAAAAAAACATAAATGGCAATTGACTTCCACCTAAAATGCAGCTGTTTTTTTTTTTTGGTGATTGAAAAAGCTTTAAATATCATTCCTTAGAATATTTTTGATATAATATAAGGAAATGCCAAAAAACATATTTTGAAGAAGCCATCACACTTTTTAAAACTCATTTGATTATTATGCAACATTTATAGTAACATTCTATCTAAATATTTTTCTTTATTTTTCACTAAAGACTTATCCATTTGTTTTGCACAAACTAAATAGATCCTATAATATCAATTTCTCTGTAGATTCTATTAGATTAAAAAATTATTTGAGTATAATAAATATAATAAGTAAATTACTCTGAATTATGACTGTCTTTTTCAAGAGTGATAATACATTTAATCATTATCAATAGTTTTTATATAATCTGCTTTCTAAGAGAGTTCCTATAAATATCATCCAATTTTTATTAAGAATTAAATGCAAAATATCATTGATGATAATCAAAATGTTTTTAATTATAGTTTTAAGACTTTTTTAAGAATTAATAAAACTGCTTTGTAGAAATCATTTATTCAAACAGTGATAATATAGAGAGCAAGAGCAAACTATCAAGTATTTAGTATCTGTATAATATCATTTGCTTTCTTTATTACTTTTACAATGTTTCATATAATTACAACCCACTACTGATGGTTTTGATTGCACCAGCATTCTTCTTCAGAACTATAACAAACACAATACAAATATATGAATATAAATATACATGAACATATAATTCTGCATTTTATTTATATATTCCATTTTATAATCATTATTCATATAACCACTTATATCTTTATTTATTTCTCTATATAATTATTACCTTTTTATATATAATACATTTTAAACTTTTTTATATTTTATTGATCAGTACTTCCTATAATCATATATATATATATATATATATATTGTAACGAACGTTACAATATATAATTTTATTTCATTTATTTTTTATTACTTTATCATTATTATTTTAAAAAAAAAACATAACTCTAAGTTATCTATTCATATTTTTATATTTTACATTATTATTATTGTTCATTATATTAACAATATGTATAATTTTCTTAAGCTATAATAATACTGTATTTCTTTTTATCTTTTATCACAAATCATTTTAACATAATTTTTACTATTTTTTAACATATTTTATACCTACCTTATACTTATTTTTTTTCAAATCTAAATTACTAACTATTCAAACTTTTAAATTTTACAGCTATATTTAGTAGCTATCTCTTTCAAATTTTTATATAATAAAATCTATTCTTATTTTTAATCCTTATTAATATTATCATTTTTACTTTATACCTGGGTTGTAATTATATTAAGCATAGTAAAAGTAATAAAGAAAGTAAATGATAATATTATATGGATTTGGCAATGCATTAAGAAAGATAAAATTATAGTATTTAATGTCAGTTTTATTATTGTGTTCAAACGTGGACTATTCATCATCAAATCACTATATAACTAAATCATATGGTCAGTTGCAATGTAGATCATGTAAGATTCAAGCCTCAAAGTGATGAACTAATTATAATAGTTCCAGTTATTCAATAAAGCCAAGGACTTTTTATTTTGCCATCCAAAATAGTAAATCACTTTATAGAAACATGCAAGTACACTCATATATATATATATATATATATATATATATATATATATATATATATATATATATATATATATATATTCAATAAAATACACGATTTATATTAGTGTCGTTTTTTTCCCCCACTTATAAGAGAAAAGATAATAAAAATATATTTTTGAAGCATTTTGGTGTTGGTATTCTGATCGGTATTTTACTGCTGCAAATCTTTCAGGTTTGACATAGTATTCCAACATAAAATATGATATACATTAACTGTTTCTCTTCTTTCTAACAACTTTCTGAGAAATGAATCATTGATATAATTTTTTATCATTGTAATAAGCGATATTATATCTTATGGAAATTTGTAGACTTGTTTGATATATATATATATATATATATATATATATCATATATATATATATATATATATATAATATGAAAACATTAGAGGTTTCATATTATTTAAATACAAGTACATTGTTTATACTCCCAATACAGATGTAATTAAATGTAGTAGATGACTAAAGAGAGTTTTGAAAGTTTGAGTTCAAATCCCCTCCAAGATTGATTCATATTCTAAAATCAATATTTAAAAGGGTTGGATTTAGCGGTAAATAATGGGTGTGTATATATATATAATAAGATAAAATCATTTTAAATAATTCACATTGCTGAAAAATATTGTTCCCCAATATTACCTCACTGGGAAATAAAATAGTAAAGGAGATGACACTAGATTTACCAATTATCGAATGGATCAAGATTTGAGCGGTGTTCCTTTTACATTATAATCTCTAATTAAAAATTGCTAAATAATAATAAATGTTTAGCTAGGTGGCCTAGGAGATGACTCATTATTCATATCAAAATTGAAAACAAATTTTACCTGGGGCGGATTCAGAGCTAGTCTATATATATATTGTACAAAATATTGACTAATTTTCTGTTTGTATCGGCATGTCTTTTATATCTTTTATAACATGTACATGAAAATTATGTAGAAACACTTGAAAAGTTAATCAAGAGTTTCGTATCTCTCCATCCCCCGACTTATATTTTGTGTTTTACTCAGATTCATCTTGTTTTTCTTTTTAAATCCTTCTTTAGCGGATATTTGCCTTTTCATTTCTCAAATAAAAGTCAATAATCTTGTTACAATTATAGAACGGCTTTTCTATCTAAAATTACCTCCCCTTCCCAATCAAAGATTAAATGATTGAAAAATAAACTCGTTGATGATCTTAGCCTTGGCAAAAGACATATCATTGGAGCGGCTTAAAAATTCTTTTCGGCAACCTTAAAGTCACTCTGATAAGGTCTATTCCCACCTCGCTTGAAAAATGTCTCTCGCAGACTTTATGTAATTAACTGAACGCTGAAGTTTTCACTTTAATAACAAATGAAGAGGAAAAAAAGTCAGAAAAAGTACATGCTTTTCTCTATATATTATTTAATTTACCTGCAAAAACGTATTTTGTTTATCTTGCTCTCTGTAGACTATATCTTTCTATATATATATATTTAACGTGCTGAATGTTGTTTTTAACTGTATTTGTTGTACGCTGATACTGATAAAATAGTAAATGGTAACAAACACATAAAAATATCAACCCTTCTACTGAGCAGTAAGTGCATAAATAAAAAGTCTCATAGAATACTACTAAGTGTATCCATCTGCCACAACCCCATCTTGATTGAAATCTGGTCAGAGAAAACATGAATATGTTTTCAGAGTTATGATTTATATATATATATATCCAGCCTATACTCAGTCCAGATGGAAATAAACAAATGAACCTACTGATGTTCAAGTAAAATAAAATAAAATTACTGTGCGAAATTAAAACTTATTAAAACATGGATACAATACTCATTCTACAAATAATCAGCGGAAATGCGTTTTAAATATATTTGGATTCAAAACAAATATAGCTATTATAAAGATATTTACAATAATTCTTGCCTGAAAGACTTATAAACAAATCTTCATAATTTTAAGAGGAAATTAAACCAAGTTTAAATGGTGGTGCTTTAAATATATTCGATTAGGATTTTTTTAGTTGTTTTTGGTAATAAAAGTTTGTTTTATAAAGTTGTTAATAAGATTTATATCAAATAGCAAGTAATATAACTAAGTAGAATCTATTTGTTTTTGAAGATAACCTCTATTCAAAATTTTATGAATAAAAATAAATTATATTTGAAGTATGAGATAGTGTGGATAGTGAAGTGACTTGTAAGTCTGAGTTCAAATCCCCCTGTATGTACAAATAATAAGTAATTAAAGTGAAATTAGAAAGAAAATGAACAAATTAATTTTAAAAACTCTGACAATGTCAAGCAATTATAAAAATTATATTACTGCCAAATCTTTGGTAGATATCTTTTTGATAAACAATTACTCTTTCAATGTCATAGAACAATCTTCAAAAATCCATTTTAGTAATTAATAATTATTTTATTAAAATTATAACAAGAATTTCTGATAAAAAACAATGAATGCTTTCAATAGACTCTGACACATCTTAAAATATACAATTTAAAATTTAAGTAAAATATGATGTCCCAGAATATAAATTAAAATTATCTTCACATCAATATGTCTCATCAAATGATGAAAATTAATACTCTCTCTGATATATGGTAATAAAGTAATATGGAAATTTCTGACATGTAAATGAAAATCAAGCAATAACTTGAAACAAAGTAAAAAAAAACCTCCAAAAGCATGTTCATCTTGGAAATAAACTTATATAAAATATAATACAACCAAAGAATTACTCAGAAGTATTAAAAATATAACATAGTAGTATTCTTTGAATTTTATTAATTATAACTTTAATTAGAAAAGATGGATGATGTTTCATGCAGATGTGAGCACACATCATTTACTTCAATCAATTAGGCTACTGTAAAAACCAAGTTATTGAAATATTATATTAAAAAAACATAGTTATTAATGAATATTTAATTTAGCTTATAATTTTTTTAATACAATATCAATTCTTTCTGATTAGAAAAAAGTTTATAAAGGATGTTATCCAATGTGTTAGTAAAAAAAATTTGGCATTTGTGGATAAAACTATAAATCATTTACTTTTTATTTTTTATTGTCTTTTTATCTTTCCCCATCTTTTCTTCAGTTAGAATGACTATTTTTATTTGGTTTTTAATGTTAACGAAGATGATGATTATATAAATGTCATAATATATGTATATATAAACATATATATATAGTTTGTGTGAAATGCCTATATATATATATGAATTCATTTTTATGCTTAAATTTGATCGAACAAGGAAGTGAAGATAATGAAAGATATGCAGAATTTAAATTCTTTAAATGCTTTGTAAATTTTATTTTGTTTAGTTAAGAAGTTATCGGCATATTTTTTATTATAAACAACTACCAAAAATATTTATAACTATTTTAAATAATTTGAGTTATTTACTACTTTTTATATACCCAAAGAATACTGATGATTAAGTAATAAAGTGATAGTTATTTGTTTTCTATTTATTTTTTTTGTGTGGTTAAATGATTTTTTTTTATAATTTATTTGCTAAGAAAAGCTTCTTATTCTGCAATCAAAAAATAAGAAAACATTTCATTACTATAAAAGATAGATTATAATTTTTTATGGGTTTCAACAAATGAAATTGAATGTATTAGTTATCTATGAAATAGTGTCACATGAATTCCCTGTTCCGTGTTAATATTTATTTTATTTTACTATAAACTAAATATGCATATTACTAAATAAGTTATTAACTCATTTTATTAAATATATAACAAAACATTTTTTCTCAATTTGCAAATAAGACAATAGATTATAGTGATCAAGAAATAATCCAGAGATCATCATAGGGATTAACATGCTGATTTAATGTTGTTGTTTTAAAATGCTTTCATTACTATGTAATAGAAAATAAAACAGTAAATACACAGGGGACATTAAGTTTGCATTAGTAAACAATCCATAAATTGTGAATTGGAGGCCATAAGACTTTGATGGTGATCAACATGTGACTGAAAAAAATATGAATCTAATAAATTAAGTAGCACTAATACACGGAAACAATGGCAATGCCAGCAGTAAAAATGAAATTACTAAAACAAACACAAAAGCTCTAATTATCCACATTAAGCAATAATTACCTCTTAAAAATTGCAGCAGTAAGCAACAGTTGGAATATCTATGAATGTTCATGATAGGCTACATATTCTCATAACAAATATAAATCAGCAATATGTTTATATGCAATTGGATTATTAATATAAAAAGTCTATAGATGATATATGATTGAAATATGGTGGAGTTGAAATGTATAATGTACTAATAAAAATTTAAAAAAATTGAAAATATATGCATAATAAAATGAAGATGTTTATAACAAAAGATACAAAAGTTATGTTTTGGATTTGCTTATTATAAAGTTAGCATTGAACTAGTATGTCAACTGGTCTCACCAGTCATCTTCTAGATATTAGAGGTTTTTCAAAGCTGTTACAATCATTTTTAGGCATTAATCTTCTTCAACTTTCTATATTTTTGCAATGATAAATCGTAATAGCATATTTATCCAATCAAAGATAATTATTATTTTGCTAAAACATTAAATAAATATATACTTTAATATTCTACTTGGCCACCAATCCACTGCAGAATTAAGATCTCTCAAAGTTTAATACAATTTCTTCAATATATAATCTTTTCTTCACATCACATCAGCAATGATACTTATTTTGTTCATTCATCTCATAAGTGGTTTCATTATATGTCTTTTATAATTTCTTAGGCACCATTTTAAGATTTCAGCTACTCTTTTATTATTATCTCTTCTAGAAATATAACTAGACCAGTTCCATTTCTGTTTTATATTTTTTTCAATAATGCCAGAAAAAACTGCTAGTTACCTGCCTAATGCATTTCATTTTCAGTCACTTCTTGTTACTCCTGCAAACACTTCTCCATACTTCATTGAGTACTCTAAAGTCTCTGGTATTATTTTTTTGTTAAATGTCTAAGCCTCAAATCCATAAGTAAGTATTGATAAAACACTTTTATTGAAAACTTTTTTTTTCAACCACATAAGCATATTTTCTTGTAATATTGTCATTTGTTAAAAGCATGATTAATTTTATCCAATATTTTAATCTGTATTAATTATTTATTCAAGATATTTATAGTTCTTAAGTTCTTTTAATACATGATTATGACTGAAAAAAAAAATTAAAAGTTACTTTAATTTTTTTAGCATTTATCTTCAGTCTTACTTTCTTACTTTCATCTGATAACTCTTGCAACATTCCTGAAAGTCTGAAACATTACTTGAACAAACAACTATATCATCTGCAAAGTTTAGATGATTTAAATAATGTCAATTTATTATTATTTCCATAGGTCTCTAAATTTACTCCACAACAAACTTATTGTAAAATTGATATACAAAGTTTTAGAGATAATGAAGCACTCTAACATATACCTTTTTCAATATTAATCTACTTAGTATTATCATGCAATTTAAAATATACTGTTGCATTTTGATAAATATTCCTCAGAATATAATATCCAGGATATGTATTGTGATTTTATGCTATTGCAGATGGTACTATTCAAATTCCCTACTCAAGTGTCCATGCTATATATATATATATATATATATATATATATATATATATATATATATATATATATATATATATTTTAAATTGATAAAAAATCAAGTCAGATGACCTAATTTTAATAAAGCTCCTATTTACAAATGTTATATATAGAGTAAGTTAAAAACAAACTCTTATGAAGCTTCAAAAATACCCTCAACCTCAGACCGCGGTTACTGCCTCTAGCGTCATCAGTGAGGTGCTAGGGAATAAAAATACTAGAACTAGTCCAGCATTTTATCAATGCCTAACTATTGAGAAGAAAATCTGAAACTTTCAGACATTTAAATGTCCAAAAATCCAGCTATCTAACTCGAATAGCCGTATGGGACTGAACTAAGTTCAGATACACCATATATTAATAGCTCTAGCAATATAAAATCGCCAAAGCATTAATAGCAAAAAACTAAAATTAAATTGATAAAAAATCAAGTCAGATGACCTAATTTTAATAAAGCTCCTATTTACAAATGTTATATATAGAGTAAGTTAAAACAAACTCTTATGAAGCTTCAAAAATACCCTCAACCTCAGACCGCAGTTTCTGCCTCTAGCATCATCAGTGAGGTGCTAGGGAATAAAAATACTAGAACTAGTCCAGCATTTTATCAATGCCTAACTATTGAGAAGAAAATCTGAAACTTTCAGACATTTAAATGTCCAAAAATCCAGCTATCTAACTCGAATAGCCGTATGGGACTGAACTAAGTTCAGATACACCATATATTAATAGCTCTAGCAATATAAAATCGCCAAAGCATTAATAGCAAAAAACTAAAATTAAATTGATAAAAATCAAGTCAGATGACCTAATTTTAATAAAGCTCCTATTTACAAATGTTATATATAGAGTAAGTTAAAAACAAACTCTTATGAAGCTTCAAAAATACCCTCAACCTCAGACCGCGGTTTCTGCCTCTAGCGTCATCAGTGAGGTGCTAGGGAATAAAAATACTAGAACTAGTCCAGCATTTTATCAATGCCTAACTATTGAGAAGAAAATCTGAAACTTTCAGACATTTAAATGTCCAAAAATCCAGCTATCTAACTCTCTTCCGATCTGGGACTGAACTAAGTTCAGATACACCATATATTAATAGCTCTAGCAATATAAAATCGCCAAAGCATTAATAGCAAAAAACTAAAATTAAATTGATAAAAAATCAAGTCAGATGACCTAATTTTAATAAAGCTCCTATTTACAAATGTTATATATAGAGTAAGTTAAAAACAAACTCTTATATATATATATATATATATATATATATATATATATATATATATATATTTATATATATATATATATATATATATATATATATATATATATATATATATAAAGAATATAATAAAATTTATTGTGACAATAAAATATGTGAGAATTATATAATTTAACTTTGTTTACTTGATGTAATTAATTTATTCAAGTAAACTATAACTACTTAATATAAAATATTTAGTGATATAAAATTTATTAGAGTCTGTAGCTTTAATATTTTGTTAGTGAATATGCTTTTAAGATGAGAATTGAAGCTTAGTCCATGTTTAGTTTTATAAAACTTAAAGCTAAATAAAGTTAGGTATAATGGAAGATTGATTAAAACTAGTTTTTGTGTTTAGAAAACTATAAACTAACTATAGTTAATGTGTTTATTTATGTTATAATATCATTGTTAAATTAATTATTACAAAATTGTTTAATAATTTGTTCAAGTTATTATATTATTACAATTCAAAACATTTGAATAAAGTTGGTTTATTTAAAATAGATATTAAAGTTAGTTAAAAATGCACAGTTTAATTATTAAATAGTTTAAATTTTAAAAGAATGTAGTGTAAGTTCTTATACATATGTGTATGATTGGGTACACATGCACGCTGGTTTATTAAAAATATTCTTTATTATAAGGGAAGCTAATTTTAGTTTACTAATTTATTTAAAAATAAATGAATGATAAATTTAATATTGAAAGTGTTTAAAATAAATGATTTTAAGAGCTTTTTATAAATTAAAAGTGATAATTTAAAAATAATAAATGTACAATTTATTTTGTTTTATTTTATTTTTTATTATTAAATAGTTTAAAAGTAGAGGTCAACTTGTGAAAAGTTTTAAATTATCATATGGTAATTATAAAAAAATCAATATTGTGTAATTTTTAATTTAGTTCCTTATTGTAGTTTATATAATTTATGATAGAGGTCAGATTTAAAGGTGTGGCTAATTAAAATGCCCATCAAAATAAAAGAGTATAAATAAGCAAATTTTCAGTATGTACTGATCTGTGTGCTTGCTTTTCTCAATTGAACTCTTCTCTCTCATCCAAGAATCCTCAATAAGAAGACAGAAAAATTTAATTTCATTTTTTTAATTTTTAATTTAAAAGTGATAATTTTTTAAAACTTTTATTTTATGTGTTGCTAAAAACAAGAAAGTATTAAGTTTTTTATACCTTAGTCTAGTCAAGAAACTTTCCAAGAAAATTAGCAGAGTGCCTAAGAAAAGCTGGAATTTTCTATTAATTCATTGTAATCAACTATGTATGAATCAAGACTTAAGAAAGGAGAAAGTAATTTATTTTCCATTATCTTTTCAAAACTATAATGAACATTGTATTGGACCATTTTCTTATATATTTCTTACTTTTAGTAAAGTGATATCCAAATTTATTGTTAATAGACTTTTGCAATTTAATTTACAAGTAAAGAAAGAACTGCTTCAATAGCAATTAATATTTTTAATTCAGATATGCTTAACTCCTGCCAGTTATAGTAATAATAATTTTGTTTGTTAAATGTGTCCTTAATAATTGTTTAAAAGCTGACTCATGTATTTTAAAAAATAAAATGAGCTTCATATTACTAATCTCTAAGAAAATAACTATATTAATGTTTTTAAGAGAACATTTTAAATGTAAAATTAATGGATGCATTAACATGAAGTTTTATAGAAAAGACATTACTTTAAATAAATAACAATACTGGAATGTAAAAAACTGTTTAAATTGCATGCTTTAAAATGAATAGTAATTATGAATTGCCATCATTCATACACTTAGAAGAAGAGAACAATATTTTAAATAATATTATATAAAATGTTCTTTTAAAATGAATGAACTATTAATTTTCCAAAGTATATCTGCAGATAAAGTTAATGAAATATTTCTAATAATATAATTGTGACTAGAATTAAGAATTTGGAACAAGCTATAGTGAATTCTGTAAATAAATTTATAAATGAATGAAAATTGGATCCAAATCTATTGCAATCATTGTTTTAGGTGTTGTTCTTTTTGTCTATTATCTGTATCCACGAGGTCATAAATGTGTTTGTTATTTTAGAAAAGCAGCCAAGTATGGATGCTTCACTTCTAAAAATAATTCACCATCAAAAGGACATTGCTTCCTGCATCAGGTAGATTATTGTGGAAAAACTCAGACAAAAGAGCTATGGGTATTTAAGAAAAATATTTTAATATTATTTTAATATTATTCCAAGGTGTTTTCTTTAATTATATTCTATAATTATGCATTATTCTTATGTTAGAAAAGATTATATATATTGAACTGCTTGGGGAGTAGATCGAGTAGGAAACAGAATCTCACATGATTTTTTTATCTTTAATAAAATAGCAATTATGAAATATAAACTTGTGAAACAATATTGTAAGACTTATTCTTATACATTAAAAATATATTATAAAATCATACATTCAATTTGCACCAATGCAATTTAAGTATTTCTCCACACCAGCCCCCTTAGGCAGAAAAGCATAATACCCAGAAGGTATCCATGCCCAAACCAGACCTATATAAAATACATAATTATGGCTACCTTTCAAGGACACAGATCCTTTCAGCTGCAAAATTTAACACCTATCATTCAAAGCACTTTTTGTTTCAAAGTAAAACTTCAGATGCTAGTTAATTACCCAAAAAATAATTAACTACCTTGAATGATTGGCAAACTAATTCAGCACCTAAGAAATCCCAACTATCTCAATCAAAAGAATAATATAATACATTACTACTTTAATTAATGGTAAAAGAATTGACCAACAAAATATTAAGTTTTAAAGATAATTTATTTTAATTAAATATTTCTTATTATAATTTTTGAAACTACTTTTATAAATTTTCTATTAGTCTATGACATTTTAATATAATAAACATACACACATTCTTAATACATACAATAGAATATATTATAACATAAGGCATTAAATAACGACACAGCATTTTAAAACATGCACATCAATAGTTGATTTTATGCATATTATAGAGTTCTTTTGTTTTACTAATCTGGATGCTTTAAAAATTGCAATGGTTACATTAGTATCAGAAATGGAATGAGAAAATGTTATTTATTACCTATAGGATTTTGGAACATGTCAACTTCTTGCTGTTTGCTGCTTCGTGTTACTTTTTATCAACTGGTTGGATTTTAGGCTTCTATGGAGGTTCCTATGATTACTATTTCTTAATACTCTTATTAAAGACAGTTACATATTTCTGGTGGCTTCAAATTATCAGGCAGGCATTACTTCTATCAGAAAGGATGCTGATGTTCCATCGGACAGGCTGGAATCTGACCATATGCTTCCAATGACTGCTAACACTGCATTGTCATGAAAAAACGCTGACTCTGGATACATGACAAGACTGACTGATGACTGGTTGTAAAAACTCATTAAAACATGAAAATATGACTATTTATGTGATGACCTGTTGTCAATTTTTAAAATTAGTTTCTATATCTGCCAGCAATATCCAGTGTTGAAAATTTGTCTACTGCTTTTGATTAAATTTTTGATAAGATTTTAATTGATTACTTGTTTATGGATTCTTTAATTAGTAGCCATTGTTAATTCATTTGTTTTATGTAGCTTCTGAGTATTTGCAATAATTGAGAAAATTTTTTTTAACTTATACACTTTCATTTATTTTTTAATATTTAACTTTCATATTCCATTTTATTAACAGGCACACATTTTATTACTCCCTGATGTTTACTATCAATTTGTTATTTACAATCTCATTTATTTTAAATAAATGGGAAGAGATTCTTTTTTTTTAGTTTTAGTTTTAAGATAGTTTAAATGAAAAGAGTGAGTACTTTTAATTTCATAAAAAATATTTATTTTTAACTGTTATAGCTTTAACCTTTATAAATTAAACTTTCTCCCCCTTCCCATTATTCTTTAAACTCTTATATATTATTTTCTTTTTTTAAATGAGATATTTTACTTCAGTTATTTATGGACAAATTATTCTATAATAATTTTATTATTTATTAATTTTAAAACTTTTGTGTTATTTATGAAAATTTTTTTACTTTTAGTAATTGTAACTAACAATTGCATGTGGATCACTCTTCATGAGTGGTACAATATATATATATATATATATATATATATATATATATATATATATATATATATATATATATATATATATATATATATATATATATATATAAAGTATTTGATATATGTGTCCAGGTAAAGATATACATTTCTTTACATTTGTAAGTAGTATATTATTAATACTCTATTTATCTCTTCATGGGTAAACAGCCAATATTTCATTTATCAGAATCTCATAAAAAATTTCAGCTATTATAATATAATAATTTATTATGAAATTATCAATATAGCAAGGTATTTATCATTATTATATTTAGTAATATTTGCATTCACTATTTATGTCCACTTTAGTTTTAATATCTTATGCTGCTTTTATTGTATATGTGTATTTCTTATTATTTGTAAAATTTTATTATGCTACTTAAAGTATTTTTATAGTCATTTGACTTGTATTCATTTGTTGGTTTCATGCAATATTTAATATATTTATTTCAGAAATTGAAAATTTATTTCTCTAGTTTTTCAAAGATATTTTTTAATCTTGCCATGTTTGTGCCAAGGATATATGCTAGTCCCCATTAATAATTTTTGAATGCATATGACTTTATTAATATTGTATATTAATTATATTGTACTTTGGAGAATTTGAGTGTGCTCTCCCCAATGTTTAGTATTTATTTCTCATGACAGGCTTATATTTTAATACTTCATGATTGTTTTTAATATTTAGCTAGTATAGCTAAATCCCTAGAGAGGATTTTTCCAGTGGATATATTCCATTTTTCCACATGTTGTGATCTTGTCCACAGATCTATTTACCTGAGAAAAGGTATTGGAATATGCCATTGTCTCTTTCTAGTTGAGTAGTTGTTGCTCTGAGGAGCCTTTATCCCTTATGAAGATATTTAGTTTCAGTCCACCATGTTAAGTGAAGTTAATGGATGTATTAAAATTGTCATGGCAATTGATAAGATAGAATTTTGAAGTATGTAGTTGCTTCAGGGACACTTTACTATCCATAGTGTTTAGAAAAATGAAATAATGTACATATTGTACTGCTGTGCCTTTTTAGCAGTTTACAAGTAAACCAACATTTTTTTTAGTAATTTAATGTTCATATGTTGAATAGCATAATAATATATGCACAATATTATCATTTTCACTATCAAAAATTAGTTTGTCAATGGATTGGTAAGACAATTAAGGGTTAAATAATTTATTAGGTGGACATGAGCAAACTCAAGTATGTTGTATGTATGGCTTCTGGAGAGTTTTTTTTATTTTTTTTATTATTAAGTTAATAAATGCCAGACAGTAATTTTCTTATTTAAGGCTTGTATAATAATTAATATTATCATTATTAAGTTAATAAATGCCAGAGAGTATTTTTTTTGTTTATAGCTTGTTTGATAATTAATATTATTATAATAATTTACTGATAATGGTTAAGCTGTCTATCAGTTAAGACTTAAGCTTTTGTAATTTTATTTTTTAAATGCTATATAATAAGATATTATTAGTTAATATGCTAATAAATATTAGCCAACTAGACATGAAGATATATCTTAAATATTGATGTCAATGATAGTTTAAAAGCCTTTAATAAGTAATTATTTTATGCAAAACAAATATGTTTACAAATTAGTTAACAAAAATCATAAATTATTCTTGCTTTGAAATGAGTATATTGAGAATAAAAATAGTGTTTAACCAAATTTAACAAATTTGAGTTAACAAAAATCATTCAAATGTTTGTAAATAAGTATGTGAGTTTGCACATGTGTAGGTGATTATGTTATATATGATTTACGCATCTTGTACAATAAAACAGTGCCTATGTTTTGCAGATGACCTTCCTTTTGTAGCAATTGTTATTAAATTTTGTATAATGTAAAATTGATATTAACTGTTAATAAATGTGTTTCTTATTGTCATAATTTTAGTTTTTATGTATAATTTCTTGAGTCCTAAATTATTAAATGTTTTATACAATCTTTGTTTAAATCAAATAATCAATTCAAATAATATATAGATCCAAACTTAAAAATGCAAAGTTGCATAAGAATTACAATTTCAAAGGTTGGAGTTACATTTGAAAGAATCAAAGATTTATTTGAATTTATTTTGAAATAATTATTCATTTAATTCTACCTGTATTTAATTATTTTACAAATAAAGAGTACATTATTTTAGAAATTGATTTTAAATTGTGTAGTTGATGAGTATTAGAATGATATAAAAAGATACCATTTCTTTCTCGATACTCAAATGTCATCCTGGGTAAAAGACTTTGATTTTCCAAATTTATATTTTTATGCAATTATTAGTTTCTTTCTTTAATTAATTGTTGTGGTTGTTATAGTATAAATTAGCTTGTAAAAGAGATATAAATTGCCTTTAGTCTACTAGGATGTCATTCATTTATTCAACAACATAATATGATAATTAATATTTAAAATTTTTGAAGAAAGAACCCTGAGATCATTACTTATTATTTTATGATTATTCAAATTATTTTATTGTTTACAAAAATCAATAGTGTGACATTAATAAATCAATTATAGTTTTTTAGTATTATAAGAAAAGTACATTAGCTTTTACTCTATAAAAATATTTCAGATCATGGCAATCAAATGAATTGGTGTGATTAATATTTATTTTTTAAGATATTTTAAAAAATATAGCAGAAGAAATTCATTATAATATTTTATATGACATGTAAACTACTTATGCTACTTGGAAAATGCATTTTAATATGTGAAGATTGATTGATTTTAAAAATAGTTTAATCATTGTGGAAATGCTTAAATAATCCAATGTTTTTCATCAAATCCAAAATATAATAGCAAGTCACATTCATTACATTTTTCTATAATATTGTTTCAAATCTTGAATATGATCTTCTGATCTAAAATCACATTAAAATCCAACTTGTTTTTTCTCTGGTTAACTACACATTATTGCAAAACTAAAGATAAAAATTATTAAATGTTCTATAAAACACTTCAATAAATTTAAATTAGAACTTGCAAATCATTTTAAAGCATTCATTTATTTTAAAGGTGGCTCAGATTTAAATTAAATTAAATGATTGGTATATTATTAAGAACTGCAACATAGACAGCTAGTACATGAAACAAAGCAATTTAACACAGTCAGCACACAGACATGGGGCATAATAATTTCTGAATATATTTGAATTGTCATGAAATAATAAACAATTAAATAATTATATTCAATGATACCAAAACCTCATAATGGATTTACAAAAAACACATATATATCAGCACACAGACACATGATATAGTATAAAATAAATATATTTGAATTTATGTTTAATTAAAATTTTAAGTTATCACTTTTTAATGATAGAAATGCCTCATACTTGTTTAATTTAAACACACACACACACACACACACATATATATATATATATATAAATGTACCTTTGAGGTCTTTCTTGCAATGATATAGATTGCAGAGGCTTCTACTATATGGTGATGCTGAACTGAGATCAGACCCATATAGCTATCTGGTTTGCTATGCTGAGTTTGAAGACATTACGTGTCTAAAAAATTCACGCTTGCAAGCTGAATAGAAATTGTTTCATAAACGCTCAGAGTTTGTATTTAGATCTAGTTTCTTTATTCCTGTCTTTCACTGACGATAGCAAATAGCTTGAAATCATGATCTGAAAGTGGAATATAGAGAGATAGTGAACAACTCTCTGACGTTATGAAAAAACATACGTTGATAGGTGTTTTGGTAGGACACCATCTGTGGACATAAATACAAGCGTAGAAGAGATTTGTTATCTAAATGACTTTGAGGTCTTTCTTGCAATGATATAATTGAGAGTTATATGGTGATGTGAACTGAGATCAGACTATAGTATCTGGTTTGATGTGGTTGAGATTAGTTATATATATATATATATATATATATATATTATTGCACAGATGTGTGGTACAATAATTTACTAACATATTTTACTCATCACATATAAATAAAATAAATGATTAAAATTTTAAGTTAACATATATTCATGATATAAATATATTATACTAGGTTTACATAAAATACATATATTTATATCTGTGCACATAGGTGCTGTATAATAATTTATTAACATATTTGAATTCATCAGAATAATAAAATTATTAACATTTTTCATAAGTAATTTCATGTTGAATGTACATAAAATTCACATATATGTGTATATATATATAAAAAATTATAGGAATCAGTATCAAATCTCTCATAACAGTTTACTTTTTTTTTCTTAAAAAAAATAATATCAATTTCTTGACCATTGATAAAAGTTAAATCCTTTTTTTTCTTTTGGTCAGGTTATTTGTAATTAATTAATTATAAATGCCTTTAAATTTAAAATATATGTTTTAAATGTCTCTTTTTTTCTTCAATAAATGATTTAAAATAATGTCATTCACAAATATATATCTAACTTTCAAAAAATGTCATTTTAGTTAGCAAGATTCTTTAAAATTTTGTTATCATTATATATTATGCTACTCTACTCACCAGCTCTGGTTCATATATCTACATTTATCTGTGCTTCTCTACATATCCATAAAACAATATATTCATAACTAATTCTTCAACCAGCTGATAGATTTGCTTGATGGAAGCCAGTCTGGGATTGTCCTCATCAGTAAAGATATAATCACATAACCATTGACATTCAATCAGTTCCACTTAGACTTCAGGAAAGTTATCCATTTCCATCCACACTAGGGTTTTGAAATATTGGAAGGTTACCCTTTTCTTCCAAGTGAATCCAAATTCTCCTGTAGTGAACTATGGAGCAGCTTCTGAACTGGATCTCATTTCCTTCATTTATAATTTTATGGTAACTATTTGTATATCTCTAGAAACCAACTACTGCTAGATAACTACTTTTATCTTTTTTTCAAAAAAAAATCATTAATTAATTTTAAAAATGTTTTCTTATCTTTTGATTGGAAAAAGTTAATGATTTCAATTCACTTTAATTCTTTTAATTAAAAACTACTTTTGGAATTTTATCAAAAGTATGATCTACAAGTTTTACTTAAAAGAAAAGATTTTCAAAATAAGTAGTGGATATTCTATAATTACGTAGATATCTATTGTCATAAAACATGCTTGTTTTAATTTCAAAATCAGATTGTAATATTAATTGTACCTTTTCAAAAGTTTAATTTATCATAAAATTTTATTTTAAATTCAAAATTATTTAACCCTTTACTGTGATCTCCAAAATTTTTGTGTTTATTTCTACTTTTCCTTTCAGTTTATATGTATTTGTGCACACACATTATGTTATTGTATACTATGTAACACAACTTTTACTATATATATATATATATATATATATATATATATATATATATATAAAAATTCTATATATATATATATATATATAGAGAGAGAGAGAGAGACACCTCACAAAATAAGCAATAAGCTCTTAACAAGTTTTGCAGAATATCATCAACCAGTCTGGGGTTGAGGATATTTTGCAAAGCTTTTTAAACCATTGTAAATACAAGCTTATTAAATTAGGTCATGTGACATTGGACTTGATTTGTATTATATATATATATATATATATATATATATATATATATATATATATATATATATATATATATATAACTATCTCAATGAAATGTAAAGTTATTTTCCATAAATTTGGGCATACAATTAATAATTAGTACAGGCTTTCAATGGAATAAATTGGATCAAATCTTGGCTTAGCAATTTTACATTTTAATACTATTGCATTAATTATTATTGGACATATACTTTGGTGGATATCTAAAACCATGATTGGAAAATTATTATTAAAAATAATCATAATTATTGAATGATCATAATGACTAATCTTCAACATTAAC
Organism: Epiperipatus broadwayi; assembly: GCA_028023455.1. Classification (NCBI taxonomy): domain Eukaryota; kingdom Metazoa; phylum Onychophora; class Udeonychophora; order Euonychophora; family Peripatidae; genus Epiperipatus; species Epiperipatus broadwayi. The sequence goes on along the minus strand of JAQFVV010012881.1, from coordinate 169,502 downwards.
AATTTTTTTTTGTTTTATTAATGTAAAATAAAAAGTTAATAATATGTTTGCTGATATTAATCATATGTTTTTTGATTTGTTAATTACCCTTCAAACACATTTTAAGTTATAAATTTCCAGTCTACAAGTATGTTATCAATCACATAATAATTACATGAAGTTGAATAAGATTTTATACAAAATTTAATGTTAATCCCTTAGAGACATGTATGTTAGATTCTATTCCTAAAAGTTACATAATATTATGTCCAAATAATAATATTTGATTATCTCACAAAGTAACATTATATATTATTGCTATTTTGTGAGCACAATTTATTTATGTATATCATTATTTAAATAAAAAATCACAAACTTCAATGAGACTTTTATTTTCAAGACGAGAAATATAGACATTCTGTTAATTACAAGCTTCCTATAAGACATTTGTTTAAAAGTAAAAGTAATAATATCTATGAATTTTACTTTCTTTCATTAAATAGTTCTGATATCTAATGTAATTTACTATACATTTTTCAAGCATTGACTTAGTCATTCATTAGCTACATTTATTGAGAGAACAAAAACCTAATCTCTGGTAGTTACTTGGAATATTTGTTGTAAAGAAAGACCATGAGTGAAAGAATTTCAATAAACAACATTTTTAAAAACATTCATATGACTTGTTATACATCAATAAAATGTCTGTTAGAGCTATTCTTGTACAAATCAATTGATTTAAATATAAATTTTTAATATCTTGGAAATAAAGGAAATCTTTTTAAACAGACTCCTGTTTCATGGATGGATGAACAATGTTCAATTAATATAAACATGCTTCTAATGACTTGAGTAATTTACTTTTATTATAGTCTCACCTGTATTAAAACATTTCACTTTTGTACACACACATGGACAAGTTGAATCCAAACTGATTAATATTACTTGAAAAAATGCAGATAGAGCATCTTTGCATAATGACATCTGTAATAGCTTTTCCCAATAATATTTAGCATCATTACTTAACATTGACTAGTTAAGCAAAGTAATGATATATTTGTTAGAATAGTATTGAAAGTTCATCAAACTATTTATAAAGTTAAAAAATATTTAGTGATTATTTTAAAGCTACATAAGAAAATTTAATCCTTAAATATGTAAAACATTATTATCTAAAATATTCAAATTAATAACAGATTTGATTAGACACTGATCTCTATTCATATGCTTTGCAAAAATATTTCTAGATGATTCTAGTGTAGTCATATAATATATTAAGATAGTTTCTAAACTATTTAATCTTGTGATATACTTACGAAATGGAATAACTTTATACAAAACTAATTAAAAATATATATTAATCTTTAACTTAGTTTAAAGTTTAAATCTGAGTTAGAAAAAAATGACAATATCCAGCCTAAATGTCTTCATAATATTCATTAATGCATTTATCTACAGCAGATGGGTCAATTATGTGCATGCAGAAAATTTGACATTTAGAAATTAACTAATAAATATGTAGATCATTTATATTTTTTAATACTAAAATTCAGTTGTCAGTACAATAATTTAAGAGATGTGACAAATCTGTTATAAGATTCACCTTTATCAGATAATTGTAGAATGTTGCTTTTATAATTGCACATAAATATCAGCTGCGTCTTGGGATAATAAGAGTTTAGTAATTAATAAATTTAAAGATATGATAGAGCAGCTTTAAATTTTATTAATCTTTCATTATCGCAATGTATATTAGTGGTTCTGGTGAGGATACACATATACGTACGTACACTGCTTAATCTCTGGGGTCAATAAAAATTTATTTTAAAAAATAATCATATTTAAAATATGACATATATTTTTCAAATATAATTGTTTATTTCATCAGCCACAGTTAAATATACATTACAATTATTTCAGACATGCAAATGTTTTCTCATCCCTGATAACACAATTTAATTAAATATGAAAATATGAAAATGTGTAATGGGGTAGAATATTTTTACATGCTACTATATCACATTAAATTTATCTTTAAACAATTTTAATGTCAATAATTGTATTACTATTATCATCATAATATTATTTTCCAATCTTTAAATTAGCTATTTATCTGTGAAATAATGTTTTTTTCCTCATTAAATCCAATCAAAAAATATAATCGAAAAATATATACAATCTCCTTTTTTTTTCCAAAAATTTTATTTTTGCCATCACCATATATATATATATCTTCACTTGTTTACCACATCAAACGTTTCGACTACCTTATTTGTAGTCATTTTTAAGGATTTTCTTTTTTTCTCCTCAATTTTTTTCTTTGTTTTACCTATAAATTTCTTTTTAAAAATAAAAGTGTATAGGTAAAAAATGCAAAAAGTTTTGGGAGAAAATTACTCCAAATAAGGTGGCCGAAACGTTGGATGTGGTAAACAAGTAAAAAAAAATTAAGTTTTTGAAAAGAAAAAGAAAAATGTATATATTTTTTGATTGGATTTAGTGAAAAAGAACACTATATTTTATAAGTCATATATATTTTTGAAAGAAAAAAGGAGGTGTGTGATGTTAAAAAGATTTTAACGGCGGTAATAATAAGTAAGATCTATTTATGTCTATGTTGTCTCCAAAGTCTCTCACATCAACTAGACATAGTTGTATTGGTAATAACAAACATTTTAATTTTATCAATTTATATATATATATTTATATAAAATTTTGCTATATTATATTATTATTAGAAGAATATTTCTCAATTGTATTTACTTTTCCTGATTGAAGTTCTTCAACATTGCTAGAAGTTGTTATTCTAAATTAACTGCAAAATGTTTTGTTTTTAATATTTCAAGTCTGCAAAGCTAACATTTTTTTTATTGAAATATACAGTAAAATGCTACTTTTACAAAACAACAATATGACAGGAAGACTAAAAATAAATAAGTTATTAATAATTAACTTGTGAAAATCAAACGATCTATTCAGAGTGCTAACAATTCACTTCTGTATTTATCTATTTATATGGGGTATAAAGACATACAAAGCTAAAGCAATAATATTTACAGAAATTTAATTATAATATGTAATATTTGGGAAAAAATAAAAAATAAATGTTAATGATTATAAATATTTAGGACCTAATTGAAGAAGAATACAATAGCAAAATATTAATAAAATTAAAATGGTTGTATCCACATCAATCAAAAGATCATTTAGAACTGCCATTTAGTAAGAATTGTACAAATCATTTAATTATGACTAAAAGTAAAATTTACTATATTCAACATAGAATAATTACACATCAAACAGCACAAATAAGAAGACATTTTCTGGTACTAGTGAGTTTTAAAGTAAACCAAAACGGCAGCTCATATTTATGCTAAATCTAAAGTTTGGTGGTCTCCATAAAAGGTTTACAAAAAAAATGTTTGCTAGAAAACATTGTATTTAATAATTATATTTTATTTTTTTATTAATAGTATTTTTTTAAAAAATCACTGTGGAAAAATTAATTACAATATTTATTGTTTATTTTATTTTTGGGGGAATTAACTTATTAACAAAAAAGTTATTATATATATATATATATATATATATATATATATATATATATACACACACATTATTTACACTTTATTCATGTCGACAATGTGCACTCATATTATGACCATTAATGCAGATTTTTTGGAAGTAGTCCAATTGCATTACATTCTATGACAGGAATGTCCCAAATATTTATCATTATGACAATTTACCAAAAAAACTGCTGACAAAAAGAAATACACTGAATTGAAGCAAAGTACAACAATGTTAAGAGAGTCTTGTAGCTTCCCACATTATAATATAAACAAAAAGAAAATTAAATAAAGTTTCTCAATGAAATTTATCAGAATTTATTCCTTTTTTTTTAATTTATCAATCAATTTATTAATTTTGTTTTAATTTAATAACTAACACATCTTTGATAGATTATAGACCCTCAAAACTATATTTTTCACTACAGAATGCTATATTGGTTTGCTTGGAAACTCACAAGTATCTATTTTGTTTTAAGAAACAACTTCATGAGATCATAATCAACTACTACTATTAACAAAGACTTAGCTATTACCATAATATAGAATTATCATTTAGTATTTAATGTTAAAATTAATATTACTTTAATCTAGATTGCACTACCAAGTTAACTTCAATGTCTAAATAGCAGATTTGTATTCATCTATATAGAAAACTGCATCTATGCTTTATAAAATAAAGATATGTGTTAACATCTTGAGATTTTGAACTCAATTTAATTTATTTTTTATATCTGGAAACCAGTCAGTTAACAGTAGTCAAATTAATGTTATGTATTAAATAATTACATGATTCTTTCATAGATACATTTACTCTTATCTGTCTAATAATAAAGGTCAAAAATAGTTATGACAATCTGAAAGAGAGGCAATTTGAAAGAAAAATAGATATGTTTAGTCCTTTTTCAAAAAGCATATTGAAACAAGTCCCAATAGTAAAAACAGTAAAAATTAAATATGAATATTAATAATACATAAAACAAAACATGAGTATGATGTGAAAACATCAAAAGTGCAATAGGTGTGGAATCAATTAAACAATTCAAATTTCTTAAGTTAATTATTTTTAAAAAGATTATAACCTTGAATTCTATCAACGAAAATTGTAATTTAGTCATAGTTTTATATATATATATATATATATATATATATATATATATATATATAGATATATATATATATATATATATATATATATATATATATATATTCAGCAAAGTGATTTTATTTCTTCAAAAAATATTTTAACTATTTTAGGAAATAAAATAGATAGCTAAATAGTAATAACAAATGGAATTTTTTAAATCATCTATATTTTATGAATGTTGGGTTGTTTTCACCAATGAAACTTCAGAAAATATTTTAAGAATTCTCTTATGAAAGAAACAAAGTGTATCTAAATACTTAAAGTTATTTTTAATGGCTTTTCAAAAAACAAGAAAACAAGCAGTGATAATATAAATTAGAAAAAGATAACAATTATAAAAAAAACTTGGTCACATTGTTAATGCAAATAAAAATATAACAATGAAATTAAGAATAGAATTAAAATTAGATAAGTGTGCTTTTGCTAAAATAGATTTGTATTAAAAGAAAATATGTTTATGTACTCGAAAAAAAAATATTTTCACACTCATGCTTATTTAATAAAAAGAAATAAAGAGACTGGAAATCCATAGCAAAGTATGAAAACATATTTCTTGGATTATATTAAGGGAGATAAAACTTTAAAAAAGTATAATAAAAAGACAAATTAAGTATTACTATCATCACTGAAAAATTTCTATAAGTGACATCGAATAAAGTTGTATATGCTGTTAGAAGAAATGATTATATGCACCAATTAAACTTTTAAAGTGGATCCCAAGAAATTGTAAAAGATATAGAAAATTTCCACATGGAGATAGATTGATGAAATAAGAATGTTTGCTGAAGTAATGAGAAATATATGAATTAGGTAAACTAATTTTGGAGAAACCTACATTCTGCAAAACTCTGATAATAATCCAGAAAAATAATGATGATTGGTATTAAATTATATATGTAGATGTATTTATATATTGGATTATTACCATCAACTAATATAACTATTGAATGTCTTTAGAAACATTTAAGTTCATTTAAATATTCCAAATGCATTCAATGTTAGTAATAACACACATATTAGTATATGCACAATGTTTCAAGAGTTATTATTCTAATCTCTTCATGTGTTTCAGATCTGATAGCACTAACAAAGGAATCACCAGCAACACCTGAAAAAGAGGAAAATAATTCCCCTCAAAACATTGTGCATATACTAACCTTACTGATAGTTGTATATACTTGGAATATTTAAATAAAGTTATTTTTTTCTAAACACATTCATTACTTATATTAGACGATGAAAATAATACAATATATAGATACAACTAAAACACCATCATCACAAACTTTCAGAAATACTATAAATATATAAATATTCATTTTAATTTACTTTAATCAGAATATATAGCTAGTTTTTTACTGAACAATTTTAATTAACTATGTTATGCTTTGTGCTTTGTTGTATGCTTTGGTTCACACAGTTTCATATATATTGTACTGGTCGAAAAACGTCCACTCGGATCTGAGTTTGATCCTAGCTTTATGACATCTAGCCATAAGCCTACTTCAAACCCCTAGTATTAACCTTAAATCCCCAATGCAATTGGGCTTTATACATTCAGTCCATGCTAATTTTCATAAAGGAAACTTATTTTATAAATGTGTATTAAAATTAATTCTTTCAGATTTAAATTGATCAATTCTATTAATAAATTCATAAAATTCATGAATTTATTAATAGAATTGATCAATTTAAATCTGAAAGAATTAATTTTAATACACATTTATAAAATAAGTTTCCTTTATGAAAATTAGCATGGACTGAATGTATAAAGCCCCATTGCATCAGAGATTTAAGGTTAGTACTAGGAGTTTGAAGTGGTCTTATAGCTAGATATCATGAAGCTAGGATCGAACTCAGATCTGACTGCTTCATTTCTTTTCACTTAAAAAAAAAACAATGAAAAAAACTGTTTACTTATGCATGATAGATTCACATAAGTGTACTCGACTAATTGGTAGACTCTGGGAGAACAGCATGAGCGTGAATAAATATAATCTGTACAAACTACAAAATTATACATGTCTCATTGCGATCATTTTTTCAATATTATCTAGCTTATAAATAGGTCTGTTAATCAAGTCTCTTTTTCCCTTGGTCATATCAGTCGGACATCTGTGTGTATATATATATATACATCTGTGTGTATATATATATATATATATATATATATATATCCATCTCTTCATTTAATGGTTGTCCTATTGTTTCCCTGGATCAGGTGGCCCATATGAGTTGAACTTTTGATGGTGGTTAGAGTTTTGGTCCTTTCTTGTTGGTGTGAAGTTCCCATAGTCTATTGCTGTCAGTAATTCTATGACCTTTTCTGTGACTGAATGCACAAAAAAAAAAATTCTTTAACATTATCTAAATGAGCAAGGGGATTCCCTCCTGGGTCTTCTTTGAAAACTTGAGTCTGTATCAAGGATCCAGGAAATGGCATCTATAAATTCCTCTACTAAGTTGAGGATTCATCATCCGTCCCATTTCTACTTTTGGTTTTATTTTACTAGTGGTCTGAACACCTTTTTCCCTTTCTGTATTTATATCAGCTTCTTCCACTGTTTCTTGATTTGACTCATCTTCTTCACTGTCATCTTCTTTACTATTCACAACTTCTTTTGGTGTGGTCTGATCATCTTCATCTTCTATTTTTGGGACTTCATAAGGATTTATTTCTTGCTGATGCTTTACATTCTCTGGGTTTGAGTTGGTTTGGATGCCTCGTTTTTCCTCAAGCCTTACAATCCTTTCCATCATCATCATCATTAGCTTCCTGTCTTCTCTCATTTCTCTGAGGATCATATGCAAAGTCTCTCTTTCCATTTTTGAAAATAAGTAAATAAAATAAAAGCAATGTGAATCACAAACTTATGGCACTCTCTCTGTATACTTAAATAATAGCTTTTTTTTTCTTTAATACATTTAATTAGGTCTCTGACTACTGGTCAATTGTCCCTATCTTCACTAGCTGCTGCATATTATTTCCTCAATCTATGTAATCTGCCTTTTTTAGTTTAGTTTTAGTTTGCCTACGTTTTCTTGGTTAGCTCTTTCTATTAATTCTTTGAATGAGACATGTATTTTATTTAAAACAAAAAAACTATTAAAGATAAAAAACAAACATTACTCACTTTCCCTCTGTTCACTGTTCTCCCATGTCTGAAAAAAAAACTATACAAAATAATCAGTGATATACAAATATTAATATATATGTTAGCAGGTAGTACAAGTAATTCTCTGCATTGGACACATTTGGTTTTTATTATTTATACAACTAACCCACTACTGTGCTAACAATCAAATTTGCTAACAAATTTACTTATATGGGCGCCAGTGAGCAAAATGAGATCAATAGGGCCTGTGAAATAACCCATTGACCCCCAAACCACATATGATTGATTTAATTTTTTTTTTTGATAAATGATTTGATTGATGAGTATTTCTTATTTATTAACAACTGACGCGTTCCTGATCTGAGTTTAAATATAAGGGTTTACTACTTTATTTTCACTAAGCATGAGGCTTTTACACAAAAAAAAATGTCAAAATTAATATTACATAAAAACTTTTATTTGTTGATATCATTTTTAATCTTGCTAGCATGAAAGCGTGTGAACCATTTAAGCATTTTACCAACTGCATCTGGCTGCTTGGTGTACACAAAAGGTCTTCACCTGCTTTGAGGTTACTCTAAAAATTATTGTCATTAAGGCGTTTTGTCACACTGCATCGGACCGCTTGACATAAAATTCCCAGTTTGAAGGCCTTCACCTTGCTTTGAGGCTACTAAAAATACCGAGTGAACATTTAATATATGTGCTAGCAAGCAATACTTTAATATTTAAAACTTTTAACATGATATCATTTTGGATATTTTTAACTATAAGACTGAGATATATATATTTAATCTTGACACAGACAAAATATTTCATTTATTTTACCCCTTGCTTTAATCTATAGACTCTTACCACTTTTCTAACGATAATTTTCTTACTGTCACGAACGCGTATAAACAGACGTATAATATATATACTGATATAGTACACGTGTAATTAATTATACATATATTTAAATAATTATTCTAACTAACAGTACTATTACAGAATTTAACAAACAAATTCTATTACTGACTGAGCATTTAAAAAATAATAATCTTGAAAACATTTAATTATAAGAAAGAGGATTACAAAATGACATTTTAATTTATTAAATCATTTCAGTTATGCGTTATAAATCGCATAACTTTTCTTCAAATATATATAACATTCTACAAAAATATCACTTTCTACTGAAACATTTAATTTATCGAGATCTCAATTGACTGAGTAACTAGATCATAATTACTATCTACAGGCTGTGTGGGGTTTATTAATCGAAGCCACAATGATTGGGCAGCCAAAAACATAACCATGTACCGGTCGAAAAACGTCCACCACCTGAACACAAGTCGGATCCAAACTCAACTGAACCAAACTGAATTCAAACCCAACTCACCAGCTCAGATTAGTATAAATCAAAATCGACGGCACAGTGCTATGCACCAAGAAACTAGCTCAACGGTTGGTGAGGATTAGAGACCCTTGAACTGACACTAATATCGGATAATAAATTAACTAAGATAATTTTAAATCGAATCATATGTATATATTCAGGTTTCCAACACAGACAGCAAGCATTTACATTAAAATAATTATTGAATAAGAGAATTAAGAACTAAGAAACCAAGTGTGTTTAGAAAATATTTAATAATAATAGTTTGTTTTGTTTGAATTTTAAATAATGATTATATTAATTAATTCTAGTCCTTAAACAAAGTTTATAATTATAATAAGAGTGGCAGTCCTTATTATATGCCAATGAGTATTACACAATATTTTGGAATTCTATGTCTATGCCCCCAATAAAAAAATAAAGGCAGATAAAGGTATTCATTTGTAAAGGAAATTATTATTCTAATTTTATTTCAACAGAATGTGAAATTTATTTTCACATTCGCAAATCTATTCATGAAGAGCAAGATGCGTATTTTAGGGCATAACTTTAATCTTTATTGTAAAAAATTTACTTTGAGATAACTGAGAATTTGTTTGACTTTAATTGAAATCACTTCATCATGAATTACGAGCACCAGAGCGGGCTTTACCGGAACAGAGAGGCAATGTGCTGATGAATTATGAGCTATAAAATGAAATTGAAAGACAATAGCTTGCCGGTGATCTAAGTCCTATGGTGGCTTGCATTTCACAAGTCTTACTGCCCTTTAAGGAGAGGTGATTTAAAAGTAGTATGGCGGCTTGTAGTTGACAAGTCTTATGCCCTTTAAGTAGATGTGGAACACAGGAGAGCCAGACCGAGTCATAACTATGAGCCTTTGGTGTTCCAAATATAACATGAGCAAGGGAGGAAGTGCTTTCTTCCTTTATAATTAAAATATCAGAAATATCATCACCAACAAGCCTAACAGAGTGGAAGATTGCCCTACAACAGCAACGTTGAAGATGATGACTTGATGTCACCATTTGAAAAGAAAACCCAATTATAGAATGCTCTACGTGATGACTTGATCAAATTAATTAAAGTCAAATGAGCTTTTAACTAAAACTATTTTAACGCATTATAAAATTATATTAATCATGCCCCAAATACCGTGCCCTTCCTGAATCTAAATAGCAAGTAACTGAAATTTGAATTAGAATATATTTGATTCATTCCTTTATTGGCCTTTTTGCAAAAAAAACATTTTAAGATTATATATGAATAAATACACATTGTTGAATATGAGAAAATAGCTGGGGCATAGATTAGAAATGGAGCTAATAATTTATTATTAGCCAATTATAAAAATAAACATTTAATAATTTCTTTCAACTCAATGATTGATAGAACTATATAAATCTAGTTCTAATGGGTGAGAATTTACTATAAGAATTAATATTATATTTTGCAGAAGGCAAATGGAACAAAGGAGCTCATCGAGTCGAAGAATTATTGGCATATAATTAAAAATAAACATTTGTAAATCACACACACACACACACACATATATATATATATATATATATATATATTTATATATATATATATATATATATATAATAAATGAACTGCCATCGTAAGAAATGAAAGTTAAAGACTAGAGATTGAGAGAGAATCTATGTAATTTAAAATAGCATAAATAAAAGGTTTTACACAGAGTATTACATTTATAAATGAGAAGAGCACTTAAAGGGAGTGTAAAGTAAAGTTTGGAAACTGGCCAGATAGTTTAAGGTTCATTATGGAAATATATTACTTATTTCTTCCGAGGCTGGTTTCCTTAGTTTACACATCCAGGTTGGTAAAACATAGGCACCCTTTGGATCGATTTGAACAGCATTTTATTGATTTTTCATGATTTTAGCAGCATGATTGGTCCAGAAAGGATTTAGCAGCTTCATTGAAGATTTTTAGGGGACTTAAGGAACAATAGCCAGATGCCAGACATTTAGCCCCTTACCATGATCGGAACACTTTTTGAATTCATGATTTTGAACAGCACATAATTTACTGGCACTTCTCTACTACAAAAATGGCTTTTTTTCTCCAAACTTTCCAGAGCTATATGTACTGTATTTGATGCCTTTGGGCTAGCACTTCTTTCATTATCAATGTCACAAAATCTACTAGTTGTTTTTAGATACATTCCTTCGATAAGGCTTTCAAACTCATTAACTCGAATTCATTTTCTAATTAGAAAATGAATTATTAAAATCAGAAAATGATTTTAATTAGGAAATCCTTACATTTTAAATGCTTATCTTTTTTCTAATTAATAAAACTTTACCTATTGTTTTTGGAAAGGGAAAATCTGAAAGCTTATCGAAAGAATGTAGCTTTTAATCATTAAAACTTTAACAAATTATTTAAAAATAAAATCAAACATTCCCAACACAATGAAACTTTCGAACAATTATAAATATTTAAATATTTACAAATATATACGCACAATCCATGCAGTTGTAATATATATAAATTCATGAATAATTTTGTCATGAATTTATTAATAAAATTGATCAATTTAAATCTGAAAGAATTAATTTTAATACACATTTATAAAATAAGTTTCCTTTAAGAAAATTAGCGTGGACTGAACGTTTAAAGCCCCATTGCATCAGAGATTTAAGGTTCGTACTAGGGGTTTGAAGTGGGCTTATGGCTAGATGTCATGAAGTTAGGATCGAACTCAGATCCGACTGCTTCAATATATATATATATATATATATATTTAAAAACCAGTCAACACTTAGACAATCCCAATATCAATGCAATCAACAATTTCAAACTGTTGTCAAACCAACTTCTTTTATTGATTGTATTGATATTGAGATTGTCTAAGTATTGTCTAGTTTTAATGATTACTTACAAAACCATTTAGCCTTGAGCATTATTACACTATATATATATATATATATATATATATATATATATATATATATATATATATATATATATATATATATATATAAAGTCAAAGAAAGAAAGGTGAGAGATATTTCAAACAAAAGTATAAAATTGACAGTATTATATTTATTTTAAAAAGATTACAAAGATATATTCACGTTTAATGAAAAATAATGCAGTAAAAATTCTTTATTCTAAAATAAATATTACTAATAATAAATTTACTTAATATAAAAATCTAATATACCAAAATTGATATATTTCTTATTATTTTTTCGGGTTTTGAAAAACTTACAAGAAAAAAAAATAACACAATTTAAATATAAAGCATATATTTGTTCTATTTAAATTATATATATATATATATATATATATCAGAAAAGCATTCAATAATTATCCTTAACAAAACAGATGCTTTCTTCAATACTTTCTCACAAAGATGATAGATTAACTTTTAAATTTTAACTACCTGAAGATAAATTCTTTAAAATCTCCTTAAACATATTTTATAATTTTTAAAAAAAAAAATGTAATAGCAATTTTTATAGTCTATCTAAAGCATTTCTCAGTAATAAAAAATAATCAAATAGTTAATAACTTGAAGAGTCATATGACATCTAAGCATAGAAATGATAGTATTGATCTTCAATCTAGAGACTTCAATCTTTCCAATCTGCCCACCATTACTGCTCTAAATCCGGCAGGATAAAACTTTTTTTTTACATTTCTCATTCTATAATTTTAAAAACTAATTTTTAAAAAGAAAAACATTGTCTTCCTTTAATTAAATATATAAGCTAACCAAAAGAAAGATGTTAACCAAACGTAGGACAGGTGTGCAATATTTATTTGATAAATTAGAACAAGTTATTCTAGTAAAACAAGCATTCTAAACCAATTTACACGAAAATGTATTTTTCAGTTTTTTCATGTGCAAGTAGATATTATTAACTTGTCGGTAAAAAAATAAATAAAAGGATATTGTAAAACTTTGTGCACTCTGAACTTTGGCATTAAAAATTGCTTAGATGTATGAATGAATCTATTGTACAATATATTTATTTATTTCTGAAGTACTTCAACAATAAAAAATATTGACTATATCATTTGTAAAATTCAATTGAGTGCAGCTTACAAATTATGATGGTTATTCCTATTGCAATATGTCACTTTGTCTTTAATTCTGAATAAATAATCTTAAATTTGTTTTCATATCATAAAGGATTAGATTTTTTTTCAAATTGTAACCATCCAGTAATTATTTGTAAAAGATATCTTGCTATCATTATATTAAGGCTAAAGAGTCCTAGTCATAAGTTGGTCAGATGAGTGCCACAGTAAATAAATATATGATTACAATGTGTAATGGATTTCATAAGTACTAGAGAAGACATCATATTTTATAATTACTTATTCTTTGATTAACTTTGATTTTTTTATATACACATTGACTAAGATACAAGTGAATTTATTCTGCTAAAATTTTTCTATCTTTAATATCTTATTGTTTCTTACTTGATTTTACAACAAATAAGGCTTATCTCTCTTCATTGATTCCATCTTTTCATAAATTTTATTGCTGTCTCTATGTAAAATAAAATCAATAAATTGTAAACCATGCACTAAAAACAATTGCTCTGTAAAACTTGTTATATATGATTTTTATTAATAAAAAAAAAAAAACTTTTCCATAACTTTATATATTTTATAACATCTGTGACAACCACTCCAATGTTTTATGAGTTTTTAAATAAAGATACCAATAGTGATACCAAAAGATTCAAACATATATATATATTATAAAATTTATTAGTCTTCCATATGAATCCCAGTTTTCAATGTATGTCTCTAAACTTTACATAAGTTGAAATTTTATTGCAATTGATTTGGATCATCTTCTCAATGTTGTCTAACTATCAGAGATTCCATCTATACATTTTACTTTGAGGACAACACAGAAAGAAATCAAAATTGTAAGATTTGGAATGCACACACATTACTCTATTTTAATTTGCTTCTAATAATATATATTAGTAAAAAATAGATAGTAAATCTTAAATTATAAATGCAGATGTTCCAAATTTAAATTCAAATTATAAATTGTTTTCACAGTTTATTGTGGATATTCTATTTATAAATCTATAAATATTTATAAATCCGTTAATATTTTATTTACATGCTGGATATTATTATGACTTCATTGTATCACTGTCTGAAGAAAGTGTGGAGTTACCATCTGTGTTAAAAACTACTATTCTACACAAGAGTAGTTATACTTATAGTGAACAATAAATAAAGAGATTCTTAAAAATAGAAAAGCTACGTGTTATTTAGGAGTAAAAAAAATTACTTTCCCGTGTTATTTAGGAGTAAAAAAAATTGTTTTCCCAGTCGTATAAGAATATCTCATACAGGCTCATTAATAATTTAAATCACATAAATATATGAATAATAGCTATTAAACATTGTCATAAAATGTCTCAAGCAGTAGTTAATGATGGACTTGTAAAACAATCATTATTACCCTGAAAATGCAATTACTGTCTGAAAATAATCATTATTGTATGAGTCAACTTGGTTTTTCAATGCTTCGAAAATACGTGCAAAGTAGTCTTTGAGCCAGGAAAATAAAATTTCATTATATGGTTACTCGAATCAAGATTATTTTCCTATCATGCTTTATATAAAAAAAATAAAAAACAGCTTAATTATTTATTTTTATGACCACCAGAAATCAACACTTGATTGATATTTTTTCTTCTCTGCTCACGTGTTTTTGAGATACCATTGTTTTGTGCTATAATACTAATATAAATAAAACAGAGTAGCTTTAGGATGTAAGCTGCATTTTATAAATAATCTTAACGTAAATTTATGATGGAATTATTTTGTAGTTTCAAATATGCGTTGATAGCTGCAATATTTTATTCAGAAGTTGAATTGTGTTTTTACTTATATTCAGTAGAAATCGCTGAAATTCTTACAGTAGCACAGACTTACTCTTTGATAATCTTGAAATATCCATGCAGTTTAAAATGTTGACGCTTCACGAAATCAATTATTTACAATTTAACTCTTTTTCTCAGGCTTATAAAATTCAGGTAAATTTTCTGTCAGATATATCTTATCACATTTTTTTAGTTTCTATCTATAAAAATGAAAAAAAATATTGTTTAAATATGTTCAGATCTAGTATGTAATAGCAAAAATATAATCCATAAAGGTTTGGTATTACACTATTTTTTTTATTTTTTGGCACCATAATTTCTAGGGAATTGTATATATAACATATATCGCACACTTTAAAATACAAAACAACATATTAATTTTTACTAGCGATAGATTCTTTGAATCAAATGTTATCTATCCTCTTTATTATATGTTAGTCGATAAAGGATTATCAGATGTGAAATGTTTACAGTGAATTTTAAATTATATTATTGATTTTGAAAAACTGTAAAAAAAAAAAAGGTAATTTCATTTTAAAAGATTTTTTTTCTTTTCTTTAATTGTTTCCAAAACAGATTTGGGTACATTGTATAAATTTAATTTATAAATTTAATTAGAGTTGTTTAAAAAAGAGACCCTGCAGAAGGAGGGAGATATCATTAATTTTAAACTAAACTCGGAGTTTCCTAGTGAAATGATTTTAATATTTCATAAGGCTCATTTTTAAATTGGACAAAATCAATTAGAAAGTTGAAATCGATTATTCTTTTTTTTTTAATAAACTGAATACGTTGATTAACATATATTATCAAATTCGAGGAAAGAAATAGGGCTTTGAAATTGAACAAAAGTTTTTTTTAATATAAATTATGTAATTTGTTATATTAAAAAAGTATATGGCAATTATTGTATATAGTAAGAAATTAGTGTACCAAGGTACAAAACAAATATTTTTCCATCTGAAAAAAAATATTAATGAATAATTTAAAATGTATATAAAAAAGTATATAGTAAACACTTAAACAAAATTTATTTATAAATAAGACATCACTATTACAATGATGTATTTCCAAATTTGAAATGTTTTATTCATACTATGTAATAGTTAACAGGGTTTTTTTGTCCAAGTTAATTTTTACAAAAATACCCCCCCACCACCACCACCAACATCACCGTTTTAGTTGCAAAACAGCAAGAAGGAAATAGTAAATAATGGCGTCACATCGAAACAGCATCGCAGCACACCAAACGGAAATTAATAACCACTCTACTAATCAAGCAACAATTACAACAACAACAACAAAAAAAAAAAAACAACAACAACAAATCATTGTGAGAGAATGGACTAAATGTGAAAAATAAATAAATATCAAGAGAGTATTAATAGCAAAAATTTGAATTATGAGTTAGTTACATGTAGCCAAATCATTACATTAAAATTCTACTTATATATAAATTCTAATAAGTTCATTGAACAATTCGTAGCATAAAGTGTGAAAAAAACACTATGATATTGTAAATATAGGGATTTGAACTCAGACTTTCAAGCCATTTCACTATCCATATAATCTCATACTACTGATACACGTGATTACACATATGCAGAAAAAATAAATAATCACCAATATACGTATTTTGTGTTAAACCAGATTAAAATATTTGTTTTTCTTAGAAAATAAGCATTTCATGATGATTTTTTAAATATATGAATTCTTAAACATTCAAAGTATTTATTTCTTTAAGATAAGAAAAATAAAATATTTCATATTCTCAACTTCGAATCTGTCAAATAATACTAATTTTAAATTTGAAGCCTGGAACTAAGTGCACTTTATTAGATATCATTTGGAGCAAATATATATATATAAATTTTATCTGAAATTGATGCATGAGACTTTAGAAATAAATTTCAAATCTTTTAAAACTATAATAAAAACCAAGATTCTTTATTGCATTTTAAATTCTTGATAAGGGGGAATTTCATTGAATCGAAATATATAATAAACCCATCACGTATGTTATTACGGGCAATTGCAAAATCACTTAAAAAGTTATAGCTCAATCAGGGTAAATTTGCAGAAATGTGTTACCAAAAGATGCTTTTGATTTATTTATTTTTTACTTTTGATATAAGAAGCAAAAAACTTAGTATTGGTAGATTAAATCAACCAATGTCAATATGAATAGGCAAGATAAAGAAAGAGATAAAAAATAGATCTGCCTTTATAGTGAACATTATTTATTTTGATTTAAAAAACAGATCCACTCTTATATTTCAACTTATATGCCATATTAATCTTATTCTTCCATCCAACTCTTTTCCTATTCTCTTTTTTGGTGACACATACTATGCCTTTTATTGATTTTACCAACCCATGCTGCCATTAAATGACTACTTTTATATAGATACTTACATCTGCAGATCACTTTCAAGTAAAAAAAGATTATAAGAATTGGAAGAACTGTCTCATATTAAATGGGACAATATTGGATTTTGTGAAGTTAGAAAAAAAGGTGAACAGACAATTGATTAAAAAAGTGATATGTACTCTACTACAAAGGTACAAATATCATAAATACAACTAAGATTCATAATAAATAAAAAGTGGATAAACAGCATTGTGGAGATTAATGGTATATAGGACAGAGTGGCAGGATTAGTTATTCAACTTAATAGCAAATGCCAAATGCAGATATTTCAGGTTTATGCCCCAATAAGTTCTCATAGTAATGAAGTAGTAGATGATTTTTATATGGATGTACAAAAGGTATTTTTATTAGACCAAACAACATTTTAAAATTGTTATGGGAGACTTTAATGCTAGAATTGGCAAACAATTGAAAGGAAAGTGCCATAGGTAAATTTGATTATGATAATAAAAATGAGAGAGGTCATAGGCTTGTGGAGTTTGCAGAAAAAGAAAAACTTTATATTATGAAGTCTTTTTTGAGAAAAATGTTAAAAGGAAATGAACATGAAAGCATCCAAATGAAGGTACAACAAAATTGGCTTATATTTTGATTAACAGAAAATATTTATTTCAAGATATTAATGTTCTTAATAAATTCAACACAATAAATAAGCATCTATTAATGAAATGTAATGCAAACTTAGAAAAATAAACATTATTTTAAAAAAACAATTCTCATAGTTGATATTCCTAATCTTCAGAAACATTCTAATGATTTTAAATCAGAACTTACAAATCGTTTTCAAGTATTAGTAGATTTTGAACATGATTCAAATTTGAATAAAATCAATGATATATAACTGATACACTTTTAAAAACTGTAACAAAGATATCTGGTAAAAAAAAAAAAAAGCAGCAATTGGCCGATAAAATTTTTATTGAGACTAAAGAATTTATGAAGAAAAGAATGAATACGAAATATACAAAAATGATGCATTAAGAAGGATTGAATATCTCTTTTTTGTAAAATAATGTGAAAAAGAGTTGATAATAATATAAGAAAATATAATTGGGAACTAAAAAGGAAAGCTATAGAAGAGAATAAAAGTCTCAAGAATGTAAAATAACATTTTCGTATTAGTATGAAACATATCTGCAATAAGAAAAAAAGATAGAATTATTACTAAAATGAGAGATGGCATCCTGAAATGTGTAGAAAAGTTCTATCAAAAATTATATAAAGAACATGTACTTAGTACAGCTATTATATCTTTTGAATTGCCCAGAATATTAAATGAATAAGTGAGACTTGCATTTAAATTTATAAAAAAGAGAAAAACTCCAGGTACTGAATGAATTATAATTGATATCTTAAAAGAAGCAAGTGAAGAAATAGTAAAAATTTTGGTAAAGTTATATACCAAATGTGTAAAATGATAAAAATGTGTCATATGATTGGAAGAATGCAGTATTAATAGTAATATTTTAAAAAGGTGATAAAGAAAATATTAAAATTTTCAGTGTCATATGATTGGAAGAATGCAGTATTAATAGTAATATTTTAAAAAGGTGATAGAGAAAATATTAAAATTTTCAGATTTATCAGTATTTTATCAGTTTTGTACATAATTTTTACCAACTGCTGGATTTCAAAGTGGTTCTAATACAGTGGATCATATTCAAGTATAGAAAATACCTATGAATATGAATTGCCATTATGTTGTGGATTTTTAGATTGTAAAAACGTCTTTGATTCTATAAACACTTCTTCAAGGATTAAAGCATTGGGTCATCAAGGTATAAACCCAAGATATTGTTATATTCTAAAAAGCATTTATGAAAATGCAACAGCAACAATTAGTTTATACTATGATACTTGTAAGGTTAACATTGAGAAGAGTGTAAAATAAGGTGACTCCACATCTCCAAAACATTTTACAGCAGTGCTGCTGCAAGTATTTTCTGGTTTAAAATTGAAAAATAAAAGAATAAAAATAAGTAAAAACTATTTAGATTTTGTAAAAGATGTAGTTGTGTTGCAAATAATGCTTCAGAAGTTTAGGAAATTTTGCAATAATTATCACATGAAAGTAAGAAAGTAGGACTAAAACTAAATGTTATAAAGACAAAATCTCCATACTGAATACACTCTTCATACAATTATGTAATTCTACCAAATTTGTACTGTTCAAGTTAAAGTGAAATGGTAAAATAAAACTAATAAAAAAGTATTAAAAGCACTAAATCTGCTTTTGGCAGATTTCTGCCAGAATCATAATATTGAATATCAGGCCCAACAGCATTGTTCTCTCAAAATTCAAAAACATCTTACCAAAATATTTGATTCCTTAAGCTAATGACATCTATATGAGATATACTCATATGTACTTCGGAGAATCAGATTAACAATATATATATATATATATATATAACTTGATAATGCATCACCCCTAAAATGAACTATTGAAATGAAGATAAGAATCAGGGAATATTTTTGTGTTGTATATATATATATATATATATATATATATATATATATATATATATATATATATATATATATATATCCAAAGAAATAAGGGTGAGCTGGACTTTAAAATGAACATGAAACTAGTCCAAGTAAAAGAGCCATCCATCCCAAGTGTAAAATTTCATGTAAACACAAATTTGCAGAACTAAAAGGTTTCTTATGTAGAAGCAAAAAGTTATACAAACATGAGTCTGGTAGAAAAGTCAATATTGAATCCTATATTGAAACGATATATATTGACACATTCCATTTCACCTACTATATTTTATAGTAGTATTCATTCTGAGTTTAAACGTAGCCAAGTGCATATACATTAATGTATATATACATATAGTTATATATAATACATATATCCAATTATATTTTATATGATAAATTAAACATTTAATTGTATAAACATCATTATATATGTATTAGCACACTTATATATATATGCAAGGGAAGCTGTAATATGATAGATTTAAAAGTGTTACAATGGAATTATATTATATTTTAAATTTTTAATTTTTTATAAATTTAATATATAAATTTATTTTTATTTCATTTAAGACTAGCATATAATTTCAATTCCAGAGTTGACCAAGATACATATATAGCAAAATTTTTGCTAAATAATTTAGTTTTAAAATATAGAATAATTTTTTGGTAAAAGCATTACACCAAACACATCTGTGTTAGACTTTCATGGAGGTAGAAAACAGATTTTAAAATAACAATTTTAAAATATATTTTGGACAAGACAAAATCATCCAAGAAGTACCATTTTAAATCCACTAGAGATTTTCTTTTGTCTTTACTGAGGTTCTAATGTAAAATTTAAAAGATGCTAAAATTAAAGATTAAATTTTAAAGTTGTAAACAAGTTAATAGGTTTTCAAGAGGGATATCAAAAAACTAACATAAAACCCCAAATTTTAGCACTCAGAATGGCCTCTCTATTATAAATTAAAGCAGTTGATTCCAGGAGTTATGCCTGTTTTAAAATTAATATGATAAGCTAGAGAGACCCAGTATTGCCCTCTTCCTTTGGAATAAAATGGTGACCTTCAAGCCACTGCAAGTCATCATTACCAATGTGGAATGGAAGTGACCTGTTCCACCAGCTGCAAAAAAAGACATCAGGAAAACAACCTTTTAAAGAGTGTCAGTTCCTAACTCAAATCTCGGACAACTCCGCACAGAAGAAGATTGGTAATATTTCTTCTCTGCAAAGCTCTCTAAAATAAATCATTATTAAAGTAGTCTTCATAATTTTTTTAAAGCTAGCCATCCATAATGAAACTTCATAAAATCATAAACTTATAAATGATAATTCTTCAGTAAATTAAACTATGTAAAATAAACCTTCAATTAAATTTTAATTGAATCTATCTTGCCTATAAATAAATATAATTATAATTTTCAATAACTTCTCTTAAATGTAATAATTGTAATTAGTTATTAATT
Source organism: Epiperipatus broadwayi (assembly GCA_028023455.1). Lineage (NCBI taxonomy): Eukaryota > Metazoa > Onychophora > Udeonychophora > Euonychophora > Peripatidae > Epiperipatus > Epiperipatus broadwayi. Next base: position 148,028 of record JAQFVV010012881.1, on the reverse strand, counting down.
AACTTTTCTAATCTTTGGCATGCCTATTATATTTTACTTTATGTTATTTTATTTAAATTGATATGTTATGATATGCCATAATTTAAAGCAGAGTTACTTAATTTAGTAAAGTTTGAGAGAGATGATTAGAACTTCTCCAGTAAAATATTTTATGCTGTTTTAGCAAACATAAATCTCTGTTTTGGAACCTATTCTTATATATAACAATAGGTCACTATATGCTTATTGTTATATATCTATGTTTATTTAAGCTATTATGTACTAGCTTATCAGTGAAGTTTGTGAATTAATAATATATGTATAGTTAGATAATGGCAGGAATGATATTTAAAGACATTAAGCCCTGAAAATATGTCGTCCCCCCCTAGTTTATTAGATAAAAAGTACAGATTTAATATTTTTAAACAAGATTGCTTTAGAGAAACTCCTCTTAGCATGTATAAAATATGATAATTGAGAACTGGATTAAGATAGTTTTGCAGAATGAAACTGTAGTATTTTGCACATTTCGATTAAATTTAATTTTAGTATTAATATTTTTAGTAAGCATTACAGATGTGTTTTTACTAAACACTTCACATATATTTACACCTTGCTGCACTTTTTTGTTAAAATAGGCTGATGCTGATCACCATCTCACAACATGTGAGTCCAGAAACTAATTTTAAAGCTGCTCTGACTCCTGAACTAGTGTCCCATTATGCTAGAAAGTCATACAGTTCAAAGGAACCAAGTACTTAGTACTGAATCCTGTGAAAAACTATATATTCATATTGCAACCCTTATTAGAAATTTAGCACTGCAGTATCAAAAGCTTTGCTACAATCACCAGTTTGATCCACCTATTATTATTAACTTCAGCATTAGTCTGAACATGGAATCTAGTTTACTTATGTAATCTTTATATGGAGTACCCCATAATGTATACATTAGCCAAATAAATTATGTCATATATCATCTCTATCAGAATTAGCTTCTCATAGCAAACCCAGAAAAGTTGGCGTAATGTATTTCTAGGCATGAATATTACTCACAGATAATAAACTATAATAATAATATATTCAAAGTGCATTCTACAAAATAAGAATCATGTAACCTAAATTGGTTCATCATTATTATAACACCTATGTGGGTAAAACCTAACCAATGTACATTTGTTTGTTTTATATTAATTAATTTGCTTGTTTTATTTATTAAAGATATTTAAACTGTAATACTATTTCATGTATCTCTCACAATTCACTTCAAACCAGTCCTCATCAATCCAAATTTAGTATTAATGTGTTAATTTATATGCATTAGTTTGATTAGCCATAAGTGTGTTTTTAGTTAATATTGTTAGTAATTTATCTGTCATTCCCAAGTCTCAAGTTCCACCCTTTTCTATGCCATCTTGCAAATTAAATTGAGATCAAGTGTAACCTCATATATGTCATCCATATAGTAATAAATCACAGAGCATTGGTAAAGGAGTTGAAGTGAGGTCAGATTCGAGGTCTCAGCCTCTCATCTGTATCAGCTTTAGTTTAATTTGTCAAAACTCTGGAATTTGTTGTGTGAATGTACAAATATGACTGTTACAATATTAAGGATTTAATAGATAATGGATATAACTATAATAAAATAATGAAACAATTGCAATTTTTTATAATATCATTACCAAAGTTTTTGACAATAACAATTCATCTAAACCATGGATAATTCTACCTTATATCCCTTGTATTGTAATGAAAGTTAAAAAAATCTGCATAGACACATTCAGAGTTAGCTTCAGATTGTCCCTCACTTAACAACCTTTCAAACAACACAAAAGACAAAATACATTTTGAACATGCTCACCAGGTTGTATATAAAATTCCATTCCCTGCCCCACATCCTGTAGCTCTGTGTTTGTTTATAAGAAATCTCATGCTAACAGATTATTGAAAGTTGCCCCGCACATATATTTATATAAGAAATCTAACTTAAATTGTGAATATAAATTGATTTTTTTTATCATGAACTGGTGATGAGACACATTTTTTCCCTCAATGTAAGGACAATATGTGCCAAGTAGTATGATAGGAATAGAAAATATAGTTTCCATCAATAGAGAAAATTCTTGTGCGCCATTATCAAAAAATTAGAACATCTAATTTATATATCAGGCCTGATTTATATAGTGGTTGTCATCACTATATAAGCATATTTTAATGATGCAATTTTATACAGCCCTAAGATTCTGGCAGCAATATGCTGAAAGCTGACTCTGTGCTTTTAAGATATTCTTATTAGTTTTATTTTACCTTTTCATATTAACTTGAACAGTATAAGTTTGGTAGATTTATATAAAAAGACTGGACTAATTTAATGTTCAATGGATTTCCTTAAAAATTGAAAATGAAGATTGATAATAATTAGAATAAGTTAACAACCACAAATACCTTGGTCAGGTTATTACTACTGATAGAAACATAAGGTTGGGGTGTTTTGGGTGGACATATGCCTATGTGTTTGAAAAGAAAAGTTTTAATAAATGCATTTTGTTAGTTCTTACTTACGGATCTGAGAGTTGGACAGTTAACAGAACAGCAATACTGAGACTTCAGACTATTCAAAGAAGTACAGAGACATGCATGTTAGGAGTAACAAGAAGAAATTGAAAATGAAATGTGTGAGTAAGAATACAAACCGATGTTACTGATATCATTGAAAGAATTAAGAGACTGAAATAAAATTGGGCTGACATATTGCTAGAAGAAATGATAATATATGTAAATTCTAAACTGGATTCCAAGAGATTTTAAAAGATCCATAAAGAACCACATGTGAAATGAATGGATGAGGGAAGAGAGGCTAGAAATCAGAGAAGATGAATTAAACATGGAGAGACCTTCATCCTGCAGTGGATTGATAATTGTTGACAATGATGAAGATGAAACTGATTTTGTAGCTAAATACCTTCATCTTATTAACTGTAAAATGATAGGTGATAAAGGCTTTCCCCCCTATTAATGCCTTTGCTTCTATACTTTAAAACATTCAACTCTCACTGTTTATTTTATGCATCTGATATGCCATTTATAGTTAATCCATCATTGGAATCAGTTTCTGATCACTTGGAACTCATTTTGCAAGTTGATATTGACCTTCATAGATAAACTGTTTCTAACTACAATGATGCCTTAAGAGTATTGCCTTATATGTGATTATTAACATCAATATAAGCAATTGATTTGATTAAGAATAAAAAAAATCACTTCTACTGGGTGGAGGCATATCAGTAGAAGTGACTCAAACAAATTTCACAGCATTAGGATAAGTGGAGACAAACTTAAAAATAGTATTAAATGACCTCTGAAAATAAAAGGTAAGACTAAAGGGAGAGATCATTGCCTTTGACATACTATCGAAAGTTCTAATACTGATTGCAATGCCTCTTTTATTCCAAATCAGTGAAGCAAAGCAAATTAATCTACTTTTTGAAAGTATTAGTATCACTAATAATTGGCATACAATAAGTCATTTTTGGAAAAATCAAGATGTTGATAAAAGATATTTTTTTTTTGCATGAAGGAAAAAGTATGGTACAGACAAAAAACTAGCAATATTTTTAGTATATTTGAGAAATGTTCTCATAGCATTCATAGATTTATAAATGAGAAATTTAGGAAACTTATGAGAGGGGGGGGCAGGGAAAGGAGAGAAAACACTATTATCAGAGGGTATATTTTATGTGGATGACTTATTATGGTTAAAATGAAATTAATAGCATGCCATATAATTTTCCAGAATAGAAATAAGTAAAGGAAGATACTTCCTAGAGAGGATAAAATGACAAGATAATTTAGGCACAATATATGCTTGATAGCTTTATCAAAAAGCAGGTGTATATATATATATATATATATATATATATATATATATATATATACATGAAGAATTATATATATATATATATAATTCTTCAAAAAACAATACAATAATTAATGCAGTAAACAATATTTTTAAAACAAATATCTATTATAATTTATATAAACGAATGCAAAAATCAAGACAAGAGAGTGTAAGAAATGATGATGTATCACCTTCAGTATTTTTTTATCATAATTTTAAATGTATATATGGTTTTGATTTTGATTTGAATAAAGTTAATATTTTATGTATTGAAAGAAATAATAATAAATATAAAATTAAAGAAGCTATTTTACTAAGAAATGGAAAGCAGCATTTGATAAATAGACAAGCTGCTAATATAAAAATAAATGAATTGTGGAAAAATTGATGTATGAAGTAATTGTCTTTGTATACATTTATAATCGTTTTTTGTGATAGAATTTGAATATAGTTGATAAAGACTACTTAGATAGTTGAAAGTACTTCTATTAAATTATAATAGATATTTGTTTTTAAAATATTGTTTACTGTATTAATTATAGTATTATTTTTCAAAGAATTATATATATTTGATTATAATTGGAATACAGACATTGATTACTAATTTATGTTTGTATACCAGACAGTTTCTTCTTTATTTTCAGAAGCAGTGTATTTATATAAATAAATAAAAAATAAATGACATGAAGGTGAATCCTGTGGAAAATAATTACGGGATTTAATCCTGGCATTACATTTTCATTAAGAGTAATAAATATTTATTTATTTGTTATAACTTTAGCTAAAATGTACAGAATGGAAACAGAAAAGTTATGCAATTGTAATAGTTCAATGAGAGTGCCAGTGTCAGAATCAAAAACTAATAAAATATCTAATTGCACTACATGGGACCAGCTGTTCTAGTGGTTCTAACTTGGTCAGTAACAATTTTAAACAGAGTGATAACATCAAAGATGGAATCACTTTTTTCAACAAATTGACAGTCTGAAATGGAATGTAGAATAATAGAGTGTATTTTATTCTTAATGATGGATTCAACGATTCTCATAAGTAAAGGTGGCATAGAGATCAAATAAAAGTTATTAAAATGAAAGAGATGAGTATTTTTCTTCAGAAAAGGAATTAGAAAAAACTGAATATAACCTATTGATATGATAAATTTGCCTACAAAGAAAGTGAAGCAAGTTCTTAATAATTGGCATCATAAAAACAACAACTAATATGCAAGAAAAGGTATTTAGGACCAGTGTGAATGCTATCAGATAAAAATTTCATCTTAAGCATAATATCAGACCTTGCAATATTATGATTTTGATAACTTTTTACAAAAAAAAAAATACTGGGATTTCAGGACAGCTGAAAATTAGCAACTTAAATTTAATGTCATAAAACAATAGAAAGTAACAAGTTGAGTCATGTGCAGAAATATTTATCTACAATAATTAAAGAATGGACAGCTTTTTACCTTTGTAAGAAAGAACCCAGTGGATGTACATGTTTGGCCAGTTATGAGGTTGAGCCAAAAAGATATTACTTTTTAATAGAAAGGTACTCAGCAAAGTAGATTGAGTATGCTAATATTGTTGCCTAAGAAACATTTTTCAAGAAACAGAAGCAGAATCAGAAGTGGCTTTCAATTTCAAATTAATAACATTCAAGTTACTTAATTAAAGGTAGGTGATTTGATTTTACTAGTGTAATGTATAATGACTGACTAGATGATATTGATAGAAGAAAACCAACCTATAGTAAGTTGTAGAGAATCTTAATCTTCCTAAAATAAATGTAAATTTCAAACATTATCACTCCAAAGATGTGCCTTAAGCTAGAAAAATGCTGGTTTGAAAGGTTCATAATATGATTCAGAATACTAATCAGTTTTAATCATCTTCATCTCTCTTTATTATTACAAATAAATAGATAATCAAAAAAATCAGTTTCTGGTATCTTGAACCAAAATAAACTGGATTTTCTTATCAAAATAAATTTAAAAGCTGACCCTGTCAATCATTTTTTATCACAGAGAATGGTGCATGCTAATGTTGATCCATTTGTTTTCTATATCATAAGATTGGAGGAACAGTACATCATTTTCTGTTCTATTGTACTGCTCTTCTTCCCTATAAAAATATATTTGATACAATTACCCAATTGCATACTTCCTCTTTTGTACTCCCATTGATAGCATAAAATGAAGACTTTTCTCATCAATTGGAGTTATTATTTTTCTTATGATTACCCTTTGGTTTCTAGAACTTCAATCTAGGAAATTAGTTTTTATAATAAAATTTCAAAAGTTATTTATAAACAGAAACAGGATGCTTGTCCCTTCAGACATTATTAATGTTACATGGAGCTTGGTGTCTTTTCTGGCCTCATTATAAGTAGATAATTTTATTTCTTTTTTCTTTTTCTTTTCTTTACTTTTGTATGTTTTTATTATGTATTTACAAAATGTACCTTTTGTAATTTATACACCATTGTATATGTCTGTTATTTGATAATTAAAATATCCAATTAAATTTCAAATCATCTTTTTTAAGTTTATAAAAAAGGTTTATGCCTAATAAAAATTAGTTATATTTTTAAAAAAGGGAGAAAAAAAGTGATAATGTATATTTATATAAGTTTTAGCATCTTGACTAATTTTATTGACCAACGGATTAATAATATAAATATTAAATATAATAGATTAATAGTAAAATAATTTTACTTAATAAAAATAAAATGATAAAAAAAACTTTAATTTCATTCAGTAATACATCAGTCAGCATGCTTTTTAATTCATGATGCATTTTTGTGACTGACCAGTAAAAATATATACACACACATAAATTACCATGGTAAATTCCCAGAAGAAAGACTTCATGTACTGGATTACTAAACCTATGGTAGTCTGAAAGTTGATGATAAAATAAATATTAGCAGTGTATTTAAATGTAAACTAAATTTCATATACAAAAGCAAATGTTTATAGAAACGCAAATGCTTGAATATTGAAGATTTGCAATTGTTTAAAAATGTTATACAAATTATTAATAATAGAATAGAAATGAACATTCAATCTGTATGAATGGCAATGAGATACTTTTATGGAATGTTTCTTTTTGTGCAAAATAATAAAGGGTCATTTATATATATATATTTAAAATTATCATTCTGTTCACTAGAAAGAATCTAATAGTTAAACCAAAATCTAGGATTATATTGTGAAAGAAAAAACAAAAAAAAAATATTTCAGTTAACTAAGTCAACAAATTACTTGAAATAGAACATTTTCACTTCAATAAGTTAATCTTATTTGCTGTAAAAGAATTATATTTTTTTAACTAAATGTACTGACGTTTAACTTTTTAGAATAATGTGCATGATATAGAAAAAAGTGTTGAGTTAATAAAGTTAACACCAGTTTTTAATTTACTTTGAACGGCTTTTCCAACGAAAGTTGTTAAATATACAACTTATTCCCAGTAACATTTTTCTGACTTAAACCCAATCTGCTTTAAAAGTATATGGCTTTCAACTATATGTAAGTTATTGTTAATATGACTCTTTCAAATAATGTATAGAAGGAATATATAAAAATGATATTGAGCAATATTTTTTGGCTCACTATATATTTTTTTTATTTTAAAACTGATATAGTTTTGCTTTCCATGTCAAATTTTTGAAATAATTTCTGAATTAACTAAATAAAATTATAGAAGTAGGTTATCTGATTTTTTTTTTTTTTTATCATAGCATCGACCGGGACGCGAACCCACAACCCGATAAACCGCCTGCAAGTGCAAAGCAGTCGCGCTGGGTTATCTGATTTTGTATCTTTTCTTTGTTTAAAACAATCAAGAGAAAGTTTATCAATATCTATTGGCTTAACTAAATTAATTTTTGAAAAACAGTATAAAAGAGAAGCTTCCATTTCTTCTCTAATGATGTTTTTTTTTTATTCTCTCAATTTGGATTTAAAAATTCAAAATAGAGATAGAAATACTATTAGCAATGACAATAGCCATTCTTTTAAATATGCCTTTATAAATACCAATCTTATATAAAGTGATGAGATTTTTCAATTTAAATTATGGAAAATTTTTATTTAGCATCACCCAATGATTCAATAAGTTTATTCACAATTTTTAATTTTTAATAGATAAATATTAACATAAAATGCATTACTGTTTTTTTTTTCATATGCAATAAATGACTTTGTATAAGCTCAATGGATGCTTTATGGATTGTTGATTAAATATCTCATTGGAAGAGGAAGTTGTAGAGATTCTACTACTATTCCATTCAAAATCTTCAATATATCAGATTCAGTAAGATTTCATTAAATTCCATCTTGCAATAGGATAACTTTAAATTATATGAATATTAATTCCATTACATTTGGTTTTTGATAGCTATGAGAAAAATAATTCACTATCCATAAATTACTAAGTACAAATGAATTATTTGTACTAAAAGAAAACACAAATCATCGTTAATCTCTACTCTCATATAACTCATAAATGTATTCATATTTAAAATTGATAACTTGATTGATCATTTATTTATCCATAGAGACTACTATAAGGATCAAAATTTCCTATGTGTATAGGTATAAAAAAATCTGATAAAGAGCTGAGGGTCACTTTGTATGAGGAAGTATGTAAATATTTCACATATAAAAGTATTATCTGTCCAGATGACAATTACTGATAATTGCAGTATTATTTAAACAATTTCTGGTAGAAGTTAATTGTTATATGAAATAGTTTGAAATAAAAATAGTTATACCATGTTTAGAATGCATTCTCTAAAGAATTGTAAATCCAGGAAATTTTAAGATAATCATTATTAGAAGAATGATGAGCATTAACATTATGCTGAACAATTTGTAGAGATTTCCATTTTTGATTATGATATTCTTCATTGTGTGAAATTGAAAATATCAAGACTTTTTATAAACTTATTCTTAATATATATTATTTAAATATATGTATCATGCCTATTCTAAAGTTAATATAATTATAAAGGACTTGAACTCAGACTTTCAAACACCCCACAGATATCCATTCCATCATATACAACTGATATACACGATCACATACATGTGGAAAAAGTAAATTATTTCCAATATATGTATGTATTGGGTGCTGAACTAGCACTCATCAGCTGGTTTCGATCACCATCTCCCATATATATATATATAGAGAGAGAGAGGGAGAGAGATCACCAATAAGCTCTTAACAAGATTTGCAGAATATCCCCAGACCACTTTCTGCTACTGGATTCCTCAGTGAAGTGCTAGGATATTCAAGCATTAGATTCCACAAAGCTTGTTAAAAGCTTATTTGTGAGTTCTATATATAACATTTGTAATACAAGCTTGTTAAATTAGCCATGTGACATATGAATTGATTTATTTGTTACAATGAGTGCTCACTTTATGTTAAGATAGCAAATCTTCAAATCCTAATGGACAAGCTTCAATCTTCTCCACATTCCAACTCTTTAGGTATCAATATCATTGAAATTTTGAGAATGAAACACTCAAAGCCCTCATTGTTGGCAATATTATTGTCATACCGATGTTCACTTTAGTATAGATAATATACAAGTATTTAAATATTACATATTCAGTCTGTATTCTGCCCATCAGGTCCTATATGTGAGTTGTCAGAATGACAAAGTCAACATAGGTATGACAATAATATAGCATCAACAGGGACTTTCAGTGTTCCATTCTTGGATTTTCAATAATATGGATGGCTGAAGAGCTGGAGTGTGGAGAAGATTGGAGCTTGTCCATTAAATTTTGAAGCACTGATTGCATATATGTGTGGGAGATGATGATGTAGACCAAATGATAAGAGCTGGCTCAGCACAAAATACACATATTGGAAATCATTTATTTTTTTCACATGTATGTGGTCAAATGTAGCAGTTGTATAAGATGGAGTGGAAAGTTATGGGGAGTTTTATCTGAGTTCAAGTCCATTATAATTACATTAAGCTTAGTATATATAATATACATGTATTTAAATATACATATATGCACACATTACTCGTAGAAATTATTATCTTTGAATAACATAGTTTATTTACTCTAATATGGTTAACAAATTTTAAAAAAAATTGCATGAAATGTTTTTTATGCTGTATACTATTTATCTTTTAGTATTATTATTGTTTTTTATTATGTGTGTACGTGAATCATCTTATTGATTCACCAATCATTACATAAAAAAAATTGTTGAAGATAATCAAATGACAATTGATTTAAATATGTTGTTAAACTTGTTTAAAAATGAGAAAAAAATTATGATTTTGATGCATTTTGTTTGTGATTGCTAAAAACCAATTCACAAGGCTAAAATATTTTGCAACACAAAATGAATGAAAATAAATAAAAATGCATAAATTATCTAACATTTAAATTTCTGATAATTGTAAAACCAGTTTTGAATATTTGTGTTAACACATAATAACTTTATAGAAAACTGTCGATATCTCGTTTAATTTTAGAATAACGAGTCAAATTATAAAAACAATAAATAAACATTGCGTTTAGCTTTTAAAGGATTAATCTATGATTAATAAACTCGATTACAGAAATCGTTTGCTATTTAAAACTTTTCAAAAAAAAAAAAAAAAGTAAATAATCTTAAAATTTTGATCATTAAATTCTTTTAAATTGATTTGGAATACAGAGTTAAAACAGGAATCTCATCAAGAAATATTAAATAAATATCCATAAATCAAGTCTACATATATTTCATTAAAATAACAAAAATTCACTTCTTATAAAAGAAAATAATTGATAGAGAAATCGATAGAAATATATATATAAAAAAAAAAAAGGTTTTGAAAAAATGAAATAAAAATATATTAAATAGTAGATCATTAAAAGTAATCTGGAAAATGAAATCAATAATAAGAATCTAAAAAAGCTTTAAAATACTCTGTTTTCTAAAATGATTCATATAAAATAAAACAAATTAATTGGTGCATAATTAATTATTGTGTTATTAATAGTAAAGTGTCTACTCACACGCCCTTTATTTATATATATATATATATATATATATATATATATATTAATGTTATATTATTTTGCATTTTATTTATTAGTAGTAGTATAGAATTAGGCAATACAATATTTAATTTTAAAATAGGCAAAACTCTCTCTATACAGTAGAGCCACAAGCCAGAAATTAGTTTGGGGATATTGGATTAGTAGGCACTAGATAGGGATTTTATGCACAAGCCTTCTGGCATCCATTGATTACTCTGTCTTGTTTTGAGTGGCACTACTGCATGGAGAGAGTTTTGCCTATTTTAACAACAGTTATGAGCAAGCATGGAAGATAGTGATCATGTGATGTTTAAATATTTAATTTTATATATATATAGTAATATTTTAGCAGAATGAACGTTAATAAAAGTTAATGTAATCAGGAATAAATAAAAATAAACTCGTTCACCTTATATTCTTTATTAAAAGTGGTTAAAATACTTTTAAAATAATTATAAAATACACCAAATCTTTTTAAAACTTGTTTTTTATTTTTTTTTTGCCACCAAAATGAAATGTATATTAAAATAGATTTCCAACGTTTAATATACATTTCATTTTGGTGGCAAAAAAAATAAAAAAACAAGTTTTTAAAAGATTTGGTGTATTTTATAATTATTTTGTAATCAGGGAGTAATTTTCTAATCCTCCTTTACACCATATAATGTTAAATAAAATATAGATTATCATATTATAATATGTATCTACTTCTTATTGTCATTTTTTATTTGTAATCAAAGAGCTATGATAGGTATGTATGCTAAGTTTTCTACCAAAAGTTTAATGTCTGCATTTGATAAGAGACTACTATTACAGTCACACAGGAACATGAATCATCATTAGTGGAAATTTTTATTGTTTGTGACATACTTAACAAATTATTTTAACATTTTGATAATGTATGTGGTATAGCTATATAATAAAGTAAGAATAATGCAGTTATGATGCCCTTGTTAATGAGATTTAGTTTAAATTTTTAACTATCAAAACATCACATAATCACCACTTCATACCCAGGCTGCTATTAACAGTAGCAAACTTTTCTTACTGTAGTGCCAACAAGTGCAAGCCTTCATAATCAATGGGTGTATGAAGGTTTGTGCATAAAATTCTTATCTGGTGCCTACTCATCCAATATCCCCAGACTAGTTTCTAGCTTGTAGCTCCTCACTGATGAAAGACACAGCTAGAAACTAGTCTGGGATATTGGATGCATAGGCACTAGATAGAAAGGGATTTTATGCACAAACCTTTCTACATCCATTGATTATGAAGGCTTGCACTTGGGGGAACTACAATATGGGAAGTTTGCTACTGCTATTTAATTTTTTTAATGATAAATAAGTACTTCAATATTTCTTTAAAAATGTTTATGTCATTGAATTCATGTTATATTTAAGTAATATATTAAATTCATTTTTCAGACTTTTTGATTAATATGAATTATAAATAATGTTTGCCATAATTTCAATAAATTAATTGATTTTATTGTTTAGAATAAAAATATCTTGGGAAAATAAGACTTTTTTTTTTTAACTGAGGTTATATAAAACATTTTGAACAATAAAAAATACATTCCTAGTGATTATTGGAAATTATTTAAAATATCATAATTAAATGGTTTTAATTTAATTCCAAAAGCAAAAGAAAACCTTGCTTAACCCAATAACTGGTTACAAATAAGATATTTTGTGCCTAGCAAAATAACTAATGCCTTAACAAATTATATTATATTTGGTGTTTAATGCAGTTGATAACATAACAGACCTGTGACCACATATAGTGGCATAAAACATTATATGATTTTTATTCAATTCTTATATATGTCTTTAAATAATAATTTAAAAGTATTTGCTAAAACTATAAATATAAAGTGCACTCATATGTACCAATTAAATTTGTTGGATGTAAGAAAATGAAATATTATTTCTAAAAAATTTAAATAAGTAATGCAACATAGAATTGAAGATTTTAAGCATCTTTTAGTTGAACTAATAAATATTTCACACATTTTTATATGTTATTTGTCAAAATAAAATACTTTCACTTATTCATTTATAAATAATAGTTTATTCATTTTTATTTATAATTATCAAATAAATAAATCATTTGAATTATGTATTTTGACTATTATTTTGATATTAAGCTTCAAAATCCTCTTTATAGTATAAAATTTTTTGATAATCTTAACGTTCACCTATTTTTTTTTACTTTCCCCTATGTCATAGCATCGGCCAGGAGACGAACACGCAACAACCGTCTGCAACCAATTGCTTGCTTGCAAGGCAGTTGCGCTGCCCTCTCGGCTAACAACGCTTGACTTATTCAATTTTTTATACAAGTTTCAAATAAGGATTGATGAACGTGTGGATACTGCAGTAAATCTAGCTCGAGTTTATAAAATTTTAAAATGCTTTGTAGAAATTAATTATCAAATCATTTTATAGGATTGATATATCAATAACAAATTGTTTTGCCTTTTAATATTTAATATGATCACTAAAACAAATTCATGATTATTTAAGCTTAATTAAATAAATTTAAAAATTATATATTTACTTTTTCATTTTAATAATGCTTTTTATTAAAATAATTTTAATAAGCTTCATTGACTAGCAATCTTCTTTAGAGGTTTTTCTTTCTTTAAAATAAAAATAAAGTAACGACGAATGTCAGACATCAAAATGGCCAAGAACATTCCAACTAAAAGTATTCTTAAAATATTTTTTGTTTGTTTGTTTAAATTAAAAAAGGCAAAAAGAATTAAAGTATTTGACTCTTTTAAGCTTGACTGCTTTTAAGATTCAATATACTAACTAAATACATTTTTTGTGATATCTCTTTCAGTTATTTCTCAAAAATAATTATATTTAGATCTCACATGTATGTGTTCTATGGTTTATTTAAGTAATTATTGCATCTATAACAAAATACAAATAACAAAGTTTTGAATATGATTTCTAAACAAATGTCGGGTCATTTATCATAGTGCTAAGTGATTCTTTCTAAACTAAAATCTACTAATATTATTCTCAGCTGATTAACTTAAAAATCAATCAATTAATAAATAATATCAAGTAATATACACTATTCAATTGTTTAAAATGAATAACAATTTATTTATTTCATGGCAATACTCAATTATCCAATCAAAAATCATAAATTGTAGATCATCATATAGTTGTCAATAATTTAAAATGTACTAAATTGAAATGTAATATTGTTCAAACACATCGAAGACAAACTCAATACTATAATCTTATGCACTAAAAAATGCAACAATAATATCAAAATAACCACAATAACTTCTCCCCTTTGCAAGAAAAAAAAAGTTACAAAAAAAGTCACCAAAAAATAACATTACAGCCGGCTCAAAACAATCATCTCTGCTTGATATAACCCCAAAAAATACTACATGAAAAGGAGAAATAACAGATACCCTAGAAAATAGTAAAAATGAGGATGAGCACAGCAATACTTTTTCCAGTAACAAACTTCTGAAGAATATGTAAATCATTGTTATAAAGCAATAATAATGATATGATTAACACAATTGTATTCTCAACTTTGGCAAATAAAACAAAAAGATTTGAATTGACCATATAAAAAATTAAAGCAAGTTCCAACATTTATTAATGACAATAATATAAAATTATATAAACTTCAACTTTATTAAAACAAATTGTGAAATTAATAAGCTTAAACATACTTATTTGGGTAATCTTAATAATTAATATTTCAAAATATTTGTACAATCTCTCACCTATCATATCAATCATTTGGATTGTAGAAGATTATAATCCATCTGAAAATCATCCAATATTATCTTGTTTTTTTTTCTATCTGACTATTTAGAAAAATTATGCAAGTGTGATATAATAAAAGAATTCAATTCACAGCTATATTATTTCAAGGACTTTTATAGAAATAGAATAATTCTCAGAACAATGAAGAGTGAGAAAATGCCATTAAGTATATAGAATACATTATGTTATTAAAGAACCAAATTCAACTATATATGATCTTATCATGTAGGATTTTACAAAAAAAGTTATACAAAAAAATTAGCAATTTAGTTTAAAAACAAATATATCAAGGGAACTTATTCCAAATACACAATTTGAAATTTCCAATACATCTTAAAAGGTCACATTAAAAATAAAACAGAACCACTTGTCATATAAACTTTTCAACATATTTTATGTGCTCTATCACTGTTAATATCAATGATTGGTAACCTACAGGCTTAAGATGCTCCAGACTAGATCATATCACTTTTCAATGTAGAGCTTTTAATAAATGTAGCAAAATAGATAAGCTATGACACATGAATTAATCTGTATTATATTACTTCATGGACTAATGTAGTATCTAAAAAGAATTGACCATCTTAGATAAAAATTATCATATGAACAGTAATATTTCCCTTGTGATGTAGTCTTCAATTAACATTTATTCTAAAATTAATGCAACATAGACTAACCAAGCATATGGCACTAATAATACTTTAACAGATATAACTAAGAATAATTTCCTTCTTTTCTGAAATAATGTAATACATGACTGTTCATGACTTATAAGCCATGAATATGATATATATGTTATATCTGAAGCATGATAATTAGTAATAAAGTTGAATATTTAAAAATAACTCTCTTTTCTGGGGATGTTTTCATTAACAGGCATGTATTTACCAGATATACAACCTGAAGATAGCAATTTTGAGAATGAGTTACAAAATTCACTTAAAGATATTTAATCCCAACTTATGTTCTGAACAAAAATGAAGCACTTATTTCAGTTTTATCCTCCAATCAAGATACCATATATATTAAAAATTTTCCAAAACTGAATAGAAAACCCACTTTGTGAAATAATTAAAGAGATAAGATACCTGATTAGCAAAATGGGTGCTCCAATATTTTTAAAATATAATATACCAGATGTTATAATTGCCATAATAAATATGGTTGACTGAACTCATATAGTAAAATCTCATAGATAAGTCAATTTCAAGATAATCACTATGGTGATTGATACCTTTGTCATGATAGAAACAAAAATTTTTGTGTCAATCAAACCAGTTATTACTAATATTCTAAACAGTAAATGTATATTTATACTCAAACTCAACATTAAATCAGTTTTAAAGTAGGGTATTAAAAATAACTTGATGTTTATTAACAAGATTAAACCTAATATTCATATCAGTTAATACAATAATTCTTGTCTTTGTCTTTCAGTCATACTTATGTCAAAATGTTAGAACGATAGTGAAGATGCTTTTTACTACCCTAGGAAAAATCTTACAAATATCTGGCATAATCATTACATGTAGTGAATTTACCTGCTCTTATAATTAGCTATCAACAAATTTTGAAACTAAAACTCATTCCATTTACCTTGCCATCTCTATTTTATTTTTACTCTCCAAACACTATGTGTGTATTGGAGGGCAAAGTTCTTCTCTCATTGTTCTTTTTTGTAACTCCTACCAACCTTAAAACATTATTTCATCTGTCTAGTTGTCATTTTCTGATCATGTTTGTATGACTCTTACACAAAGAACATTTCCAAAATAATATGTACTCAAACTCAGTTTTCTAGTGAGTTTAAATTACATCACTAATATAGAAATTGTCATAAACTACTTTTATCACCCAACAAAATTCTCAATTTAAATATGGACACTTCTAAAAAAAATTTCTTGCTGCTCTGCACTATGGATCAAATAACTTTTAAATATTGAAGATTCAACTCTGCTAGCTATAACTTAATTTAGCAATGCAAAACCCCATATTCATAAACTACAAAATAAAGTAACACAACTAATTGCACTTTTTAACCAAAGTATTATAATATTTAGGCTTAGAAAGATAATACTGAATCTTTCAACATCAATAAAAACATCCGCAAATTATGCAAAATTAGCCCATCCTCACTCCTTTGATATTTCTATATTGTTGGAGGATAGTACTTGTCAGGCAGAAATAATTACATAGAATTTTTAAATATCTAAAATCTACTTTAAAGGCAGTTGATCATTATCAGCTCTTAGTTAACAATGATACACAAATTTTTCAAAACATTTATAGTTCAAAGCAATAAATGTTTGAAGAAAACTAACACTTATGTTCATATACCTCATTAGTGGTTCATCTTACTTCAGCTAACTTTCACAAGCAAATTATATCACCACTCCAATTGTATATTAATGTTATAATCAATTCTATTCATGTGATTATTGTATATCTTTCCTTTTCACCAATGTAATATTTTGTCTTAAAAAATTGAATATTCCACATTCCTTAATAAATAACCTTCACATTATAACCATGGAGGGAATTGGTGAAAAATTACTGGCAAGATATATTCTAAAAATAACCAATAAATTATCCTTAAAATCTTTCCTCTTAATATTATGCAATTAAAACCTGCTGTGCAACTCAACTTATTCTTTTAGTGTAAGAGTTGATGACTGAGTTTGATCTAATAAACAGGGAATATTTATCTAGTGCAGCTGTGATATTCCATAGGGATCAACATGTGTATCATTATTATTTTCAGTATATAAAAACCACATGATCAAAGAATCCAAGCAATGAATAAAAGACCATTGCTTTTTCCATTTGGGAATCACTGTTAAGGTGATACCGTTTATTGCTGATGTCCTAACATTCTTCAGCTTTCAAAATATTTCTGTTATCTTTAATACTTTTAAACAATTCCAAATGCTAATAGAATCTAAAATATAGATTTGGAAGTCATATATGTGGCAATCATTGACATGTCATAATCTATCATCATACTTTTCAGGAACTAACTCATGCTTTTTTTAAATTTTGGTCAATTTATTTAAGGCATAATTAAGTCATCACTTGAAGCATCTCAATTTCAGTAATTTTAGTACAAACTTAAAGCCTTTTATTCAAAATATTTTATTATATAGTAAAAATTTATATTGTTAATACTATTCCTGGAACTATTATTGCTTTCTAGCTCATAGATGCATCTTTTTAAAACATCATGTCTATAACAAAATTATATTCATGGTAATTATCTTCACATCTATAAATTACAGTGCTTGTTTTGCTACTTTTAAAAAGGGTCCTAATCTAATAGATCTACAATATGTAACTTTAGTTAGTCAAATTCTAAAGATGACTCTCCCACTATAACATTGCCTTTTCATTTTCATATGAAGGTCATTTGTTTTACACTGATCATGTTATAGAGCATATAGACATATTGGACCTATGCAATATCAAATCTCTAATTGGTATCTCATTTGAAAATTAAAAATTTATATCCTATTGAGATCTATGGGCAACATTACCAATTACCTAAATTTAACCAGATTCCAAAACTTATGGGTTTTTCAATCACGATCAGACTTGAGTTTAATATTTTACTACTACCAAAACATTCTTCATCAATCAATTTAAATTTAAATATTGGCCTCACTTGTGTCTTATGTAATAATTATACAGAAGATATACTACACTCTTTTCAAACCTATCTATATTTCTCTTTCTTATACCTTTCAGTGATTTGACAAGTTTATAACAAATCTCAAATAATTGTTCAAGAAAAACATTATTATTTTTTCATTCCTTTAGTACCACTGTAATTATTTATATGGCTTGTTCACTGTTCTATCCTATTTGACAACAAAAACACAATTTCCTTTAAAAAAAATTGTTTAATATGTAATTAAATGCTCTCAATTTCATACTTAAAAAGTTTTAAACCAAATTTAGCAATAGAAAATATTTTTCTGAGTTGTACATTATGTCAGCATTAATTTATATTATTAATATCCAGAACAAGCTTATTTTTATGCAGTAATATATAAAGTGTATAAATTGTAAATAAAGTACATATCCATCTACATAAGATGTTATTTTCTTTAAACTCAAATCAGTCTTCATCTGACTGAAGCAGAAATTGTTTTCTCTGTTTGTTGTTATAAATGCTGCAACAAATGTTATGTGACAAATTAATTTTCTTAAGTGCTAATACTTGTATAAAATTTGCTATTAGTAAGGTTAACTTTATTTTTTTTAAAAATATGAATAATATGTATGATAATAATAACTATCTAGAAAAATAAAAATTAATAAGCTTCCATCTTTATTAATAATACTATATGTAAATTGAAAGTATTTTACAATACAAATCATGCATATAAATATATAATTTATTTATTTATAAAGAATCCACGGTGCAAATTAATGAATTTAATTTGCCTAAATTTTAACAAGATATTTTTTTATACAGGCACTCCTAAAAAAATTGTTTTAGTTACATTATTTTATTTTAATTTTTTGTGCAGAAAAAAATCTAAGCTTCCGAAAATACTCCACTTAATTATTATTTAGATATAGTGAAGTTCTAATCAAAATTTTCTTTACTAATATTTAAATGAATACTCATTAATTCTGAAAGAATATTAGTTTAAATTTTAAGCAAGTTTAACTTTTATTTTAACATATTTTTAAATGAGTGTAATCGTAAATAACCGATTGTTAATTACTTGGGAGGTCGTGATATTTGAGAACAACAAGTGAGAAAATAATGAACATAAATCCAATAACCTTTACTTTAAAATCATTACTCTATGACTGTACTAAATTATACAATATTTTGAATGCCACATTATTGTGGTATTATTTTTATTTCAAAAATAAACTTTATTTACACTATAAATCAAATACAGAAGGTTATACAGAAATACAAATAGCAATCGAATGTAGTGCAAATAGTTAATCCAGATTTAGAAAGCATATACGAATTGCATGTATAATTTACAAGAAATTGAAACATATTACACTAAATAAAGAATGGTTAACAAGATTAACCAAAATGGAATTACATAAAAATAACTTGTCAAGGCTGTAGTGGCTCTTCAAATAAAGCCTACTAAGATAACAATTTCAAACTGATATGAAAATTATGAGTAAAACAAACCCGACATGATATGAAGTACAAGATATATTGGTTATAGATCGCAAATAAATTTAATATATATGGTTTATCTAGAGTTACAAAGACTATGCAAATCAGGCTATAACATGTGCAACTTAAAGAATGAATGCATATTATACTAAATATATAATGACTAGCAAATTTAAACAACCTAGCATTACATTATACATAACTAGTAAAGACTATATGGTCTCACAATATAAACTCTCCGGGATATGAAGTACAATATAAACAATCAATGACAAAATTTACATTGTGGATCAACATAATTGGAAAAACAAACATAGCTTTTGACCAAATTCAGGTCATAATTAACTGAGGTCCACCCAAAACAATTATTTTTTCATATTCATTATATGGTTTACAAATTTTTGATTTTCATGGTTAGTGATGAAAAGGTAGGAAAATCATACATATGGCTTCAGAAGCTTCAAAAAATTTCAGGTGGAAGTTTGTGCATTACAAAAAGTATATGAAAATGCAAGATCAAGAATAAAACATACGTTAGAATGTCAACGTTAGATAAGTTACTTTATGGAAAGATGCTTGAAATGGTAGATTCATCATCATAATTCGATAAAACTATTATACCAATTAATAATCAAACAAAAGAGAATGTACCAAAAGAAGAAATGAAATAAACTCTATTCACGGGGGTAAAGAATATTTTATCAGAACAGAGTTTTGTTTTCAAATTCCAGAAGCTCCTACGGAATTTTACTTAATTATATAATTTATTTTTAAAAAATTAAATTTTTATCAACGTTTGGCTGTAAAAATTTAGCATTTCACATTAAATTAGGACATACATAAAGAGATGACTTACTTTTTTATATATAATTTTGAATAAATAAAATACACTGACATGAGCACTTTAATTCAGCCTTACTCATTAACTTCCTTCTTACCCTTACAAAACAAAAGAATCTTTCTTTTAAATATATTAATTAATCCAGTAAAACATATGCTGTCTTATTAATCAATTAATATATAAGAAAATGTATATACAATTTTTTACTGTTTTAACTTTAACAGAAAAAGGTTACGTTTTTTATTCTGAAAAATCAAATAAATATTTTTGTAGCAGATCTTTAACATAATATTCAACCTTTCTTTAAACTAAAGCTTTTATTAAAAGTTTTACCTTTAGTTTTCTAAATCCTTACAGTTAAAACCTTTTTTACATACAATTTAATTAAAATAAAACATCTCTTGTTCATAATGATTGGATACATGTTTTATATTTATTTTTACTTTTAGTAATTAAACAAAAAAGCAAAATATAAAAATAATTTTATTTATTTTATAGGTAAAAAAAATATTTATTTAAAATAAAAAGTCGTAAAACTAAAAATGGCTAAATGAAATAAGATTTTATCTATAGAAAGTTATAAATAAATTACATTTCATTTATTTTAAAAATATTTTAATGACATAACAACATTTGTACAGTTAAATATTATAATACACTTTGTTAATATTGGCTCAATTCCGTTGCTGATATTGGCTTCTTCCATCAAGGCTGGCTTGGTAATGTGAGTATCCTAGGTCTAGTAGATGCATGGCAGAGCCATTAACCACACTAACAGATTTTTGTGTGAGTAAGTAGCATTCCATTCTGTTGGTATTGTCCACCCTTTTGAGGTTGGCTCTATAATGCTGATATATCAGGACTAGTAACTGTGTAGTGTGGGATCATTGCCTCTCTAGCAGGGTCTGACATGTTGCATTATAGACATCTTCATTTACGATAGGCACCTTCACACACATGTAATCATGTAATTACATTTATAAAACCACCTATATTTGAGTGAAATCAGAATTGTAATCTAAATAAAATTAAATAAAATAAACATAATAAATTAAAAAAACTATGAAATAAATTCTATAATATACAATATAGCAATATAAAAACAATAATAGCTATAAGACATATTATGCTATGTATGCAATCCTCAGTAGCATTTGACAATACATATAAATATATGAATATTTATATTTTAAGCTAGATTAGTCAGAGGGGATTTGAACCCAGGCTTTCAATTACCTTTAGTCATTCACCCCATATTGAGAAACGACTTTCTGATATTTTTCAATAGATTACAAGTTTGAAAAGTGCTGTGAAATGATTTGGCTATATATTATACTAATACAAACCAATACTATTCAAAAAAGGTATTGCAAATAATACTGACCAAATGTGTAATTGTTAATGATATTTTTATGCCAAGTGAAACTTAAAAAATAACTACTTTATTCACTCTTATTTATTGGTCACATTTTATAGATTTTATTTTCCTAAAAATATTAAAAATAAGTCAATGTAAAAATTAATTTGAATGAATACAAAGTATATCTAGTTTCATAAATATTATAAAGATTTCTTTTAAAAAAAATTAATATATTATTACAGTGACCCTTCAAGTGAATCACATTTGATATCAATAGGGTAAGAAGTGTATTTTAAAACCATTATAGAGGTTCACCAAATAAGATTAAAAAGTTATCCCATAAAAAATAGAAAAAATGTCAAATATGAAAGTTCATTTTGATAGTAAATGAAAAAATAAACAATATGTAATCAACATTTATTCTGATTAATGATCCCTCCCCCAAATAAAAGTTACTTTATGCACAATATGTAATAGTATATTTGTTGGTACAGTCTGTTTTCTTAAGACTATCTATATAGCTTTTCTGATTTTGTTTGGTGGTATCACATCTAGATAGGTTTCTAGTATATAAAAAATTATATTACATCTAATATTCATAACATGGAAAAAGAGTGCCATTGATGATGAATGTGTCTTTGCTGTTTGAGTATCTTATTCTCTCCCAGAAGTAATGTGATATTTATAATTATTCATGTGAGAGGTTCTACAAATTCCCTATAGAATTTTATAAATTCCTTGGGTGGCTAATATAAATTATATGATATATTTATTGTTTTGCAACATGATAAAAATAAGCTGCATACTTTGTATGCATAAGCAGTAACCATTCTCAAATTTAAATTCACTATGAAACCATAGTAATAGTAAAATTCCCTCCATGATGGATTGACTCATCATTAAAAAGACAACGATATTTTATCATTTTCCATTGGTATAAAAATAGATGTAAAGATAAATGTTTTCACCTCATCATCACCCAGCTCAGATTTTGCTTTTATCAGTAGAAAATGATTTCTTTACTGAGGCAATGTATCTTGCAGATAATTCCTATCTAAAAAATATAATTTATACACACAATATAGTCCCAGAATAATGTTTTTTTTCTCCTGATTTTTTTATTAGCACTCATTAGATCTTGTTTTCCTAACATAAAGGAAACTACAAATAGTATTAATATATGTTATAAGAGTAACTTATATTACAAAATAAAGCCTAAGGATCTGATCTCTCTGAAGATCCACAGATTTTATGAAATCCAGTGCGAAATTTGAAGTTTTTTTTTTTTTTTGTATGGCTCTGATTTATCATCATATCAGTGAAAGAGATAAATATGATAATGCAGTCAAATAGCTTTTATCATTATCAATGGTATTTCATTTTATGATATGGATAGTGATAAAAATACAGATTTTTCAATCACTAAGATCCTATCCAGATATGATACCACCCAAAAAAAATAGTCAGAGGAATGATTAATGAATATAAATTATCTACCATTTGAAAACATTTTTAAAACTCTATAATGAACTTACTTATTGATCATTCATCTTTTTTATTTTTCATCTATTGTCATTTCCACTTTTATGTTTTAAAAATTGATATTTTTATTAAATGAAATTTAAATCTTATTATTCTTCAGCTATGAATATGAGGGTTAAAAGATCTAGAAAGTGCTAAGCTTGATATTTAACTATGATTTTTCTAATTTCACTGATGAGCATTTGAAGCACAGTATAATTGCTATATGTGATGTTGTACAATGACTTTTAAAATAACATTCTTTAGCCAGTTGTTCCAGATGCAGTTCAGCTGAAACATCAATGTAATAGTACTGTTGATTATACAAGATGAACCCAGAAAATATATATTTCATATCTACTACCTATGAAAAAAATATTATTTTAATATGTAAATATTAATAGTATAAGGTATTTATTATTTTACAATATAGTTCTAAATTTTAAATAATAGAAGTGGTCATCCCTGTTTCACATATACCACTGCCTGTTTTTGGCTCCTTTAAAAATATTCATTATAAATTTCTATACACATTTAGATCATAAATCTTAATAATCATTTACATTGTGAGTCTAATCAAAGTATTAACAGTTTATTTGTCAGACAGCTGTGATTTTTTGAAAGCAGGAAGAACATAACAATATATTGTGAATTATTATTTACTACCAATTACAATGAAATCAGATAATAATAAATAGACAATATATTTTGGAGGCTGCAAAATTGTCATTTTAAGGCAGTTGTCAATGAGTTATGATAGAAAACGCTAAGAATCATTCAGGTACAACTAATGTTACTATTCAAGATTAAGTAAAGAAAAATTACTTGATTTGGAACAAAAACTTGCCTCAAGTAATTTTCATTGTTATGAAGTATAGAATTTCATTTGGAAGTACATAATGATTTTATCAGATCAACTTCATTTTAAAATTACAATGATAAATTTCAGAATTATAAACAATTCCTGAAGATACAAACTTGTGAAATTTTTAGAAAAAAAAATGCCTATATCTTTTTTAAAAAATATCCATAACATAAATAAACATGGATGCATTAAAATAAATGTTTAACAGAATTAGATTATATTGTAGATTAATAGAAAGTATAACATATTTAAGGAATTAAACATAGAAAGTTATCATTCATTAGTGATTTTCAAAGCTAAACAAAAAGACAGCTATTAAGATTAAGATCATTAATAATAGATATTCTAATTTCCAAAAATATTTTATTAAACTTTTATAGAACTTTCAAATCTTTTTAAAATATTAGATTGATTAAACATGATTCAGATTCAAATATTTCAATAAGAAGATAAATGATATTTTTTTTAAAAGCAAGACTTCAAATGCAAAAAAGCAACCTTTCACAAATATTTTTTCAACAAATATGAAGAAATACAGAAGTAAATAAGAAATATGAAAATATTTTAAATTATTCACTTACAAAAAAAAAATATCTGAAATTATGTATAGTTTTTCTAAAATTGATTAATAAAGGTATCAAAAAATACACTTGTAAATTAGCAAAGACACCATTGGAAAAATCAAGCAAGTCTAAAGTATAGCGCACTGAATTATTGCAAAGAAAATTATTTGAGTAGTAAAAAGAAAATATGATACTTTGACTTAATAAATGGATAACATGAAATGGGTAGAAGGGTTCTACTAAAAATTAGTAATAAAAAACAAGAAAACAAATTAGTCCTTAAAATTAGAACACCTTTTGAAATTAAATAGTCATAAGACATTAATTTTATAATCTCTGAAAAATAATAAAGTCCAGAAATAAAATTAATATAAAAAAATTTAAAAAAAAATCAGATGACAACTGGAGAAATTGGTGTCAAAGTTTTATATCAAATACCTAAACTAATAAAGATAAATCAGATGATTGACAAAAATTATATTCATAATATTTTTAAAAAAGTGGAAAATAGAGTTTAGAAATTATTATATGTATCACTCTAATTTTATAAATAAATTTTTTATTAAGATTACTACAGTTTTTCTATTAAAGAACTTTGTAATCAACCCAAGTAAAAAGAATGACCTGGAATTAAATATAATTATAGCATAATAGATAACATCCAAGCGTTAAAAAAAAATATATAAAAAAGCCCACTGAATATGAATTGCTGTTTTGAACTAAATTTGTAGATTATGGAAAGACATTTGACTCCATAAACATTTATGCAAAAATAAAAAAATTGAAATATTAAGATGAAGATTTAGCATATTGTCAAATTCTGAAGAATGCATATCAAATTGCAATAGCAGTCATTAGATTGTGGTTGATACTAAGTAGATTAACGCAACGAAAATGTATGCTACGGAAATTCTGTACGAAAAATGTTTTAAATCCGTTTTATAGGAAAATTGTATGTGAATTTAAATAAAAATTTAAAATATTGCCATTGATATAATTAAAAAAAAAAAAAAAAAATAGAACTAAATAAAAATGTACGTTTTATCTAAAGAGTAAATTGGCGACAGATAACTGCTAAATCATTACCATTTGAAAATGTTATTGGGTAATACCTTATTCGCTTTCTGTTTCTTTAGGCTGGGGCTGCAGGGGAAATCTTTATTTTTTGTATATACTATTTATTAAAGGCTGTTTAATATTTTTATCTTATATAATTATATATTCGATAATTTTTAACTTTTAAGATAGTTATCTAAATTTAGGCTACAAACATTACATATTAATAAGTTGTATATTGATCAGCAACTATACTTTTATATATATTAAATCGTTATTTTTTGAAACAAACTTTAAGAGCGTATCCTTTACCTTTTTTCACAGAGCGGTTATTATTTCATTTGTTTCTGTTTAAGATTATCGATAGTGAAATTCCTTTTTGAAATAAGTGTCAAAGAATTCATTTACCTTAATGCATCTTTAGGCTTTTTTTTTCTTTTTTGTTAGAAGAGCCAATTAATTAAATGATCTTTCTTTTTTCCGAGTGTCTAGCGATGGTCTATTCTCAAAGCATCCGCTGTGGAAGATATTCTCAGTAAATTATTCTGTAGCTGCCAATACTTTCAGTCCAAGACCTTTCAACATCTCCACTTCAGTCTTGAGGTTTGCTTTGAAAAGATTTGTATTTGTCGATTCACTACTTCATTTAACAGCTCCATTAACAACTTTTTAACTCTAAGAGGCAATTAATCTTTTTTTTTTTTTTTTTGCTAAATTATTTAGAAAGAATTTATTTGCATTATAGAATAATTTAACAAAAATATAAATATTTATTACATAGCCACACACATGTACACAGTGTAATAGACAATAAAAATTCTCCTCTCGAGGAACTTATGCTCTAGAGTCTGATACCTATTACCAAACCACATAGATGTCCTAAAAGCATATTTATTAACTCTGAAATGTCTCTTGGCTTTATAATTAATTAACAAAAAAAGTATGGTATTTTATCAGTGTTCTGTATGATTTAGGCAGTTTAAAGTTATGGTTCATTACTCTGAATAAATCTCAAATATCTCATTTGCAGTGATATAACTACATAATCTTTCAATAACTCAAATAATTTGGACAATAATTTTTATTCAACTTTTGCATGATTTCTATTTCTAAAAACAAATTTGTTGATTCTTAAAAGTTTTTTGATACTGTGATAAGATACCAAAATCATCTGATCATCGTCATTAGTAGGAGTTGCAAACTGCATTTCTTTTCTTTCACTGAGCCTTGTAACAAAAATAGGACACCAGCTGAAAAGTTAGTTCGTTGCATTGATAAAAAAAAAAAAAGACATTTTGATCAGAAATTAATAAAAAATATTGATCATTTTTGATATTATAATAATTTTACTTTCTCTAAAAAAAATGCACCATAAAACAAGTGAACAACATTATGTCTCTGCCTCTCTAGATCTCCAATCTGATATGAAAACGCATGAATTGTAGATATTAATCATTATCTCAAATATTTTGTAGTTCATTCTTAGATGGAATGTTTAGTTTAAAACAATGTGACAAGTCAATTGAGAATTTGTTAATACTACATACACTACAATTCAATGTCACTCTCATAGCATATCAACTGTATTCTGCATCTCTACAGAACTACTTATTAAGTTTAACAACTTTTAAATAATATAGCTTTTTTTGTTACAAAATGACATTGATGTTATTGATTTTTTGCAAGGATGGAGGTATATTAAATTGTGTAAGTATTATACAGTTGTATTCATGGTTCCCAAAATTCATTAACACCGCAAATATATGCATACACTGCACTATCAAAAACGCATTGACAAAGTTATTTTAAATAGTAATATAAAATAAGATTGAAGGAATGTTACAGAAATAATAAATAAACTAAAAGCAGGATTTATGCTGCGTGTCACAATATCAATCAACACAAAGAAATATATGTAAAAATTAAAAGATCAAATGGCAATCAAGTTTATTAAATCTTGTCATTGAGTATTACATTTAAAAAAAGCCCTAGTAACTGTTAACATTTCCTAATTTGTTTTACACCCAATGCTTCTATAATTGATGTTATCTTAATTTGTTGACTGTGAAGATACTCTCGAAATTATGGTCAAGAAGAAACTAAGCGATCATCGTCATTGATAGTTTGCCAATGGTTCTCATTTAACATTCAATAAATGATAAAAAAATCAGTTAGAAAACAGATTTTCTGATTAATATATTAACTAATTGATTACACTATCATTATATGGTTTACCATTACTTTTTATTCAATGTTTGACAAAATTATTTTAATACGCTTTTATATTTATATGTAAGTATATTTTGGATGTTTTAATAATACTACGATAAAAACAAAAAAAATATTTTCGAAATAATATTAGGAATGTTGTTTTTGACGCTTAATTTAAACAAACAAACAAAAATGTTCTTTTTTTACATGAGAATGTGTTTCTAGAAAGAGTTTAGAACTGAAAGGGTTTTTATTTTCCTCCACCGCCCGAGAAAGCAGTTGTTTCGACAGCGACAGGAATACAGTATAATAATGTTAAATGAAGTCTTTGCAGATGATGCCGTAATTTTAAACATTTTATTTTTAAAAATTTTAAATTATAAACTTATTGTTTTTATTACATTTTCTTAACATAGCTCTTTAAACTTTAGAGAGATCAATAGAATTTGTTTTTTTTTTTTTGTAAACGAGATGAGAATTGTTCGGGGTGATGATTATACGCTCCCAAATAAATGATTCAGTTGTGAGGAAGAGATTACGAAAGACGGTATTCCAACAAAAAAAAAAAAAAAACAGTCTTTGTGAATCACTATTAAAAAAAATAATAATGTTAATATTTTCATTTTTGATTCAGAAAGCTTTAAAAAGTTAATTTTTTGGAAATGAGTTTTAATTTTGCCTTAAATAAATTTTTTGTTAAATGACAAGATTTGCATCTATAAGAGGTTTGCCTCTATTAGGGATGAACATTACTTATTTTGTAAAGATAAATGCTTAAAAATAAATCATATCTCATTATTTTCAATCGTATACTCCACTTTATCCAAGTTTTTAGATGCATTCTGCATTTTAAATATTCAGTGTTTTAACAACTAATAAAATAACTCTTTTTTTTACACAATATCAAATTCATTATCACATATCTGCAAAATCCATAATTTATATAGAAGTTTGTCTAACCATCTCTTATTTATAATAAATTTTACGTCTAAACAGCGTGTATTGGCTTAGAAATGAAATTAGATGATGGATACAAGTATTATAGGTTTCCAGATTATTATTACATCAATTTAGAAAAAAAAATCTCAGCTTGATTAATTGAATGAGATTAGTTTGCCCAATCTGATATTTGGAAGCTCAAACATCAGACGACCTTTCAGCATTCTATTTAAAATATTTAGTATAAATGTGTATTTATTATAATGTCAAGATATTATTATGCATATTTATGTATATTGAGGCTACTAATGAGATATTAAGGAATGACTTTCAGATATAAAGTTAAAGTGTAAGTAACAGATAAATAGTAACTGATGTAAAATAATACCTATTGTCTTATAAAATAAGATCTTGCTTATCATACTTTTGGTACAGTTTCTGATATATATTATCTTATATATCTTCTGTTTATGCTTTTTTTCCTTTCTATTTTTCCAACATTTTTAGCTCTTTTTTAATATCTGCAACAAGTTAGATGAATATAGAGCCTGATAATCATGGGATTTTTATATCATCAACAACCTCTCTGTACTAACAGTAAAAAAGAACTTGTATAGTTATGCATTTTAGATTCTTTAATTATGCATATAATAATGAATACGATTTTTTTTTCATGAAAATATATATGAGGCTAGTGGATTTTGTCAATGCTTTTTCTTTTATTGTCTCACCAATGTTTTTCCTAAATGTTATAATAATCTTATGTTATCAACCATATTTTTACACAACATGATTAAAGTACATGAATGTACATAGAGCTACATTTTCAACTTTTCAGTTATAGATTTTTTGTGTAAATGCAGAATCTACAAATGCAGCCCTGCATTGACAATAAATCACTTTGAAATTATATTTCGAATAATGGTTTCAGACAGCAAAGAATCGTATGTTTGGAAAGCTGTATTTAAAAATACTACCACTTTATACAAATATAGAGTTATCTACATAACAATTAGATTAATAATTAAGTAGTGGAAATAATTGTAATATCGGTAATAAAAAGGATGGAAAAGCTGAAGATAGCATTAATAATGAAGATAAGAATTTTAAAGGCTTAAATCAAGCATAGAGAAGCACTCATAGCTAATGATTTAGTTAATTATACAATTGATGGAATGCTATTCATAAAATGTGTCTCCTAAAACTAGAAGCTTAAATAACATATAATAATAGCTAAAAGGTTTCGGAAAAGCAGATTAACAATTAAAAACTGCCTAAATGATGCTACATATACTACTTGTAATTTTGAAATGGTCTATTTCTCTTATCATTTCTATTTTGCATAGTTTTGACTATGCTTGTTTTATCAATGCTTATATTTCAGTATATATTTAGAGAGTTCAGAAACAAAATGCTTGTGTTTATTTTTAATATCATAGTGTCAATACAGTTAACTTTTTTTTTCTTTTGGTATAATGTATAACATCACATGATCACTATCTCTTATACTAGAACATAATTGTTATTAAACAAGGCAAAACTCTCCATACAGTAGTGCCACCCTGTGCCAACCAGATTAATCAATGGATGCTAGATAGGGATTTTATGCACAAGCCTTCTGACATCCATTGTTACTCTGGTTGGCACAGGGTGGCACTACTGTATGGAGAGTTTTGCCTTGTATAATGTATAACATGTGTTATTAGGAATAATATACAATAGTTCAATGTTATGGAAAATGATAGTACCAATTATATAAAATCTAATGGTGTTGTTATTGAAGAGTACTATGATATTTAGAATTTTTATCCTGAATACTTTATTTTTGCAAAAAAAAATGTTTTTATTAAGAAACATGACAGTAACAACTTTCAAACCAATGACAGTTTAGAAATTGCTTTATTGCTAGAATCAAAATGCATAAAATAAGACATTTTGTATGAAATAAATGTATAGATAATAACAAAAAGAATAAATTTAAGAAGATATATTTAAACAATAATCACATTGTTTGTTGAAACCTTCCTTTCATTTAGTTAAGCCAAACTGCCTTCATATTAGTTTCCAATATGTTTGAAAATCATTTCATAAAAAGAAGTTTTATTTATATAGATATTTTATATTAAAATCTATTTAAATTTTCATATATATATATATATTGTTCATTTTATATAATTTTTTTTTTTACATCTTATAAAAAAATTCATGGTCTCTGCGATGAATAACATTTTTTTGGGGGGAAAAAATCATTATTTACTTTTATCTTGTGAATGTATTGTTTTTTGTATTTAATGATAATATTTGCAAGTTAAAGTATTGTTTGAGAATTGTTTCCAGTTAAGTCACAATGTAAAATATTAAATATAAATACAAAAGGAATGAATTGGTACCCAGTATTAAATATAAATTTATAATAATGAATATGATAAATCTGAACAAACAGGGTTAATTTTTAAATAAGTATTTGCTAGACATTTGACATGTAATCTTTTATATTTTATAAATTATATATTATTGTTGTTGTTGTTATAATTATTATGATGATGATAAATGATAATTATTAATAATTTAACTAAATATAACATTTTTATTATATAGTGAATGTGGATTATCTTTAAGATATTTTAAATTTAATTAAATCCTTAAATTTATTATAATATTTGAAGATTACATTTGTTATTTACTTCCAAATAACCAAATCTCAAAAAAGGTCCAGATGTTAATTTTGTTGACTTAATATATTACCTTTGTTTCATATAAAAATATAATATTACTGCAGATTTTGACATCCATGATTATAGTTTGAATGGGAAAAACATTTAATGTCTTCACCTTTTATTGATTGTTTATATTATTCTCTTTGCTTTTCATTACATAATGATATGTATTGATCAAAAGGATAAAACTAAATACATAAAAACCATCACATTTAAAATTTTTCATTCTGATATATAATATCTTTAATTTCATTTCTTTTTAAGGGGATAATTAGCTGTTAAAAGATTGTATATAATTGCTGACTGTTGCTATGTTAGAAACCATGAAACCAATCATATGTCTTGAATTTTTCAGCATATTTCTCATATTTTGGAGTTCATTATAATATGGCTATCCATTAGTGTATATATTATAGATGTTATATATATATATATATATATATATATATATATATATATATATATATATATATATATATATATGTCCAGCAGAGATTGAATAATTTTTGATAGTGTTAATTTATTGTATGTCAACTTATAGGATGTTTTATGATCTGTCAAGCAGCAATGTTTGATGGAAAAAATCATTCAATCTCTGCTGGACATATATTTCTGTCACATCCAACATCAACAGCAGGCTATTAACTGGTTATCACCATCAAGCATAGAAACCCAATTTTTATTTACATTCATTCATAATATTATTTGAATTAAGGCTATTTAAAAATAAGTTTGACTAAAAGCATTGCCTTGTCTATTAACATTAAGGCTATAAAAATTAGGCTTTAGTAAATTTTTGCTAAAATTATGTTCAAACTTTTACATCAAAATAAAAATTATAAATGGATTCAAATCGAAAGTGACTTGTTAGATTTGGTATTAATCTAAACACGTTTATCTTATTGCTAATAATGTCAGTTATGACAAAAACTTATGTCCATAAAAATTGTTTGATTTTTCCTTAAAGTTTGCCATTTGAAATATCATGAACACTTCTATAGATGCATAAGTTAAATTTAATGTTTATCAAATAATTATAGATTTACTTGACGTTTATTTAATCATTTATGTATTTAAATGTTATTTGAAAACCAGATTATTTTAAACTGACTTTTTAAAAGCTCTGTTTTGTCTTTTAACATTAAGCTTATACAAAATAGGTTTTAGTCAAATTACCATTAAAATTACACTCAAACTTAAATATCAATTTATAAATTGCAATTAATATTTGGTGGAGATTTCAACTACTTTCCAGGTTGCTTGTGATAAAGGTTTAAATAGAAATGTGTGTACCAGAGATTGATTGAAAGTCATATTTGTTTAAATATGTAAAATAGTTTAAATTAAATTAAAGATTACATAAAATTATTACATATACATATTTGAAAATCTATTAAAATATTTTTGAATTCTTTTAATATATAATAATATAAATTTAAGTTCCAATCTTTACATTATCTCTGACCAGAGCTTTGGTCATAAAAGCATTAGACATTAATATAATTATTATTTTACCAGAGACATAGTAAATATTTAACTATATCTAAACAGCTAATTCAAATGCAAGCAATATAAAATTAAAAATTATTATGGATTATAAGAAGAAATTCCAAATACACCTGGATCTCGTATTATGTGGACTATTTTAATGCGATTTTGAAGTTATGCGATTCATATTTCTTCTTAATGTCTTTTATATTTCACTATATTTATTAGATATCAAGAAATTTACATTATTAATAACTTATTTTCACTTGAAATACTTTTTTTTTTTCAAAAATATAACGTTATATTATCTGCTAACATGAATATGACCTGAAGCAGTATTTAGATTTTTAGCTTCTATGTAAATAACCCATTTATACTAATGAGTAAATAATAATAATAGATTTATACTTACATATAAAAATATCGCAATAAATATTCAAAAAATTTAAACTTTTAAAATGTACTTTGTTATATATAACAGAAATAAATAATCTTTTAGATTTTTAAAATAAAAAACTAAGATTTTATAAACTGAAAATAATCTTTCTAATGATAATGTATAATATTTTATTTTAATTGCAATTTCATTTTTTTAATATAGAAACAGAAAATCATTAACACAGCATAAGACAGAAAGTGGTGCTAGTTGTACATCACATCAGGAATAAACATAAAGTGGCTAACAGGTTTCTCTGGGCATAATTGCCAAGAGATTCTTGACTTTGTTTAAGGAGAAGCTACAATACATCATATCACATTGAGTCTGATTTCTTACCAGTTTACAAACAAACACTAGTGGTAATGATTAAAATATGTATGAAAAATGTAAAATTAAATACTGTAGTAATAAATAAAGTAAAAAAAAGTTTGCCTTGTATTAATTTTTTTCAAATATTTGAAATTTTTTATTAGTCATACTTTAATTTCTTATTTTTTTAATGTGAATTTTAAATTAATTCTTCCTTGTTGCTTTGCTTTTATGCAAATTCTAAAAATTACAGCACCTATCCCCCATTTTTCAAGGTAAGTCAAGTCTACTTTTGTGTGATTTTTTCTAATGCAGGTTTTCTGTGGAACCTATCTACTACATAAAATGAGACCCAGGTGTACTTCAAAAATTAAATGATAATGCTAACTAGAGTAAATATAAGATTAATAAAATGTCACAGAAAAAACTTAATAAAGAATCAATAATATCAATCCATTTAATTTACACTCTAAATATAGCATAATATGCTCCTAATCTTGACAATTATTGTTTACATCCAAATATTTGATCACTTGCTCATACAAAAGATATTCAAAATATAAAAATATTTATTATTAAAATCATTCTTATTTATATAATAAGTAAACAATAATAAAATCCATTATGAAAATAATATTTTTTACTGTAAACTTTGAATTTTGTATTTGTATTATATTACTACAATTTTCCAGTCTGTGCATGCAAAATATTTGGATTCTGAATTATCATCTTTCATTCTATAATTATAATTGCATTGTGTAAATATGGTGTTGTCTAAAGGTCTTATTTAATGTTCTAAACAAGTGGAAATTATATTCTTATAAAAATTTGGAACCTTCATATATTTTTGTAAGATAAAAGAGGAGACTTTTTTCACTTGTTTGAAGAATATGTAACCCTTAAACTTTTAAGATCAAAATTATTTCATACTTCATATATAAATTTAAAAAGAGAAATAAGAAATAATATTAAAATATTTTATTCACATAATGCAGTGGTTTTACTACATATTTTAAAAACCATATGGACAATAAGGTGTGAAATAATTTTTGATAATAGAAAAAATAACTGGTTAACAAAATTGATAATGATTGCAATAAATACTTTAATAATTTTATTAGTTATCTCCCAAAAAAGATAACGAAAATATTTGGTCAAGCATGGGTCTGTTTTCATGTGAATTGTGAAAATAATATGCTTAAAAATTAAAATAAGTATTATTTAATTAAAGAAGTAATTTATATATATATATATCAATATTTATAATGTAAAATGCATACTGTAGTCTTGCATTGGTGGTCGAGAGGTCAGTGCGACTGCCTTGCAATTGCAGGTAGTTGTCCGGGTTGCGGGTTCACGTCCCGGCCAATGCTATGACACTTTAAAAAAATGTATACTGTATTTAAATAAATATATATAATTATTGTTTAATTGTTAATAAAGATTTGTTTAAATTTTTTAAAAAAATCTGGAACAATGTTTATAAAATAATGTCGGAAAAAGTAGATTTTCTCTATTTAAAATAAAAGAATAAAGTCTTGCATTGGTGGTCGAGAGGTCAGCGTGACTACCTTGCACTTGCAGGCAGTTGCCTGGGTTGCGGGTTCGCATCCCGGCCGATGCTTTGACACTTAAAAAAAATAAATAAAAGAATAAATATTTTTTTTTAAAATATATATATAAAAGACATTTTGCGGATTCATCCGTGTTAAAAAATTTAAATATTAATATACCCACGTTTTGTCTTGATCACACAAGTCATCTACCTTTTACCAGCCAGTAGATGACTTGTGTGATCAAGTCGAAACGTCGGTATATTAATATTTAAACCCCCCAAAATATGTCTTTTATATATGCAACCCGGGAAAATCTTCCTATCAACATATTCATATTATATACATTTGTTGCTGTTTTATTTATATTATACAAGTGTGTATGTGATTTAAGTACTTTTTGATTTCTATATATATTATTTTACGTTTCAAACAAATTTCTGAATTTTGCCTAGATAAAAATTCTAAATAACGAAAATTTTGATATATTTTTTTTTTTGGCATACAAAGTTTAATTCAGTTAAAAAAAGTTTTTAAAACAAAAAGATGTGATGATATTTACATGGTTTTAGACCAAAATTGTCATGCCTTTTTTTTAGACTATTCTATTTAAAAGATTTCCAAAGGCTTTGACATTTTCGTTGACTTTGAGTTCTGATGAAAAGGTATAATAAACATAAACTAATTAACTGAAACACAGGCTTATTATATACCTGCGTCTATATATGTAATATATAGGGTATATGAGCACAGACTTTCAGATGACCCATCACTCTCCACTCTATCTAATAACACTGATACACTCAAGCATATATATATATGCTGAAAAGATAAATAATCGCCAATATACGTATTGTCTATCTTAATATATATATATATATATATCTGAGCACTTATAGTATATATATGTGGGAGATGATAATCTGGACCAACTGATGATTGCTGGTTTAGCATGAAATACGTATATTGGTGATTATTTATCTTTTCAGCATATATGTGCTTGAGTGTATCAGTGTTATTAGATAGAGTGGAGAGTGATGGGTCATCTGAAAGTCTGTGCTCATATACCCTATATATAAACTAATTAAATGCACTGAGCCAGCTTTTGACAAAACATCGCCAGAAACTGGCTCATTGAATTTAAGCGAATGCTTAAAAAATTGCATAGTTTCATAAATAGAGTTAATACTTTGAGAAATATAAAATATATGCAATTTCTTCATTACCTTTTATCATTTATCCTGAACAATATCAACGACCATGTTTCAATCTGTCCAATATAAATAATGTTACATTCTAATATAGGCTATATTTAAAGATGGATAATCAATTTAAAAAATAATAATAATCAAATTTTTACTTTTGTTAAAAAGTTTATTATTATATTTAATTTTAATTCGTGCCTAGAATTTGTGTTACCAATTATCTTTGCATTTTTTAGTCTCCTCTTAAAAATTAAGAATGAAATGAAGGGGATAGGTTTAGTAGGCGGGCATTCCTTAATGTTCTTGCTCAAGACAGTGCATTATTTCATACAATAATTATCACTGAAGGTATTATTATTCACTAAGACAAAGATATTTTCTAAGAATTTATATGAATAAGTTGCTTCCAGACATATATATAAATGGTTTCAAAAGACTTAACTTAGTTGGAAAGAATGAAAAATCATAGTAGACATGTTTTTTTGTTGTTGTTGTTGCCAGACAAATACAATAAAAATGCTTGAAACAAAAGAGTGATTTATTTATTGGTTTTTATTGATGTGGTCAAGATGTTTAACTTAATTAATCAACTAAATCATTGGCATTTTTTGAAATTAATTAATTGCCAACCAAAATTTATTCATATTATATAATTTTTACAAAATGGAAATAAAGTACAGTTATTGCTACAGATGGAAAATATGAAGCATTTGAAATAAAAACTGCTTTAAAAAGGATGTTTAATTAATGGAAGTATATTAACAATTTTTATTAGTCATTTATTAGACTAATGATTATTTACTTAATGAATAATAGTCTTGTAGTTTAATTTTTACTACATCTCTCTCAGGGTTAGAATTGGTTTCTATTCACTCCTAACATCTTGTGGATGGGTGTAATCATAAACATGTGACCAAAGACATGAAAAGATGTATGATATGGTCCAATTTATGAGTGCTGGTTCAGCATGAAATAACGATTTTGGGAATCATACATCTTTTCCACATGTCTTTGTTATATGTTTGCAATTAAATACCTCCACAAGTTGTTAAAAGAAGATAGAAACCTGTTCCCCCATAAGGATGTTTACTTATTGCAACATTGTTTTCAATTCTTATGACCCTAGTCTTTGAAACTGTTTATAAATGGCTTAAAGGACACAGTAATCGAGATGATTTAGTTTGATAGTGGAATTTATAATTTGTATTTATTAAAAGCAAAAATGATAATTTTATCTGCATAAATTCTGGATTTACAATGTCTAGTGATTTTGGTTTAACAATTAATTTTCAAAAAACGTAAGTTCTATCAGCTAGTGATGGAAAAAAAAATCCTCTGTAAATATAAGCTTTGTATATTATTAATATGATAATGTAAATCAATTTAAATATCTTGTTAGTGTTATATGAAAAAAAAAGATGGAAGTATAATACAAACTCCAATGTATAGCTGTATTTATCAAGTTTATAGATAGGTTTATTCATTACAGGGAAATACATACTGCAATTAAATTAGCTGTATATAGAGCTGTAATTTTATTTAATTAGTTGCACTAAAGT
The DNA here is from genome assembly GCA_028023455.1 of Epiperipatus broadwayi. Classification (NCBI taxonomy): domain Eukaryota; kingdom Metazoa; phylum Onychophora; class Udeonychophora; order Euonychophora; family Peripatidae; genus Epiperipatus; species Epiperipatus broadwayi. The sequence goes on along the minus strand of JAQFVV010012881.1, from coordinate 109,511 downwards.
GAGAGTTGGACACTCTATGTTCTTCAACTTGATGGATGGGATACAATAAACTCCACTATTGTAAAATCACATCTTCATTAGATAGCATATGTAAGATAAATAAACAAAGAATGCAAGACTTTCTAAATTAATGTTTTATTGGGTACTTGAGCATTGTTTTTGTGAGAGTAATAAATCCTGTTTATATTATAAATATTACACTGGGTAACAGTTTTTTTCCATTTTCTGTTGCATGAGGTTTTAAAACTTTTTCTATATATTTCTGCATATCTGATTCCAAATCTAAAATCAATTTTTTAGTGCATACTCTAGTTTTTATGCAATTTTATTTTCTTTTTGTTACAGTTAATGGCATGCATTGGTTTTCGAATTGGAGTTAAAGGGCAATGACTCTTGGATTGAACATAACCACAAGGCAATTAATGTTTTACAAACATCATTTTTACATAAGTGTAGTTGTTTTTAAATGTAAAAAATTATTATCTGATAAAACACCCTCTTATTTTGTTTTTAGATTGAATCATGGCTTCTTCAAGTGGGTGTAAATGTAAGAATAGTCCTGACCCCTTCTGTTATACATGTGGCTATTACACACTTCAACTTTGTGATACATGCATATATTGTCTATTTTCAAGTTCCCTTGGTGATCAAGACAAGAATTGGGCTTCTCATATTGTGTGTCATAATTGTGAGAAAATGATTCATGACTGGACAAAAGGAAAATGCAAAGGAATGCTTTTTGGTATTCCCATGATTTGGCATGAACCTAAGGACCACAGCAATGACTGTTATTTCTATCTGATCCATACAAAGGGCATCAGCAAGGAAAATAGCATATGATTGCATATCCTGATATTCCTTTAGCAATATGACCTATCCCCCAATCTGACACACTCCGGGTTCCAGTTTTCAATGGTTTTATTTCTTTTAAGGACAAAGAAAAAGAACATTGTGGTCAAGTGTATTTTGATAAGATGCATGAGGAAATGGTTGTAGAATCTGAAGGGTCTTTTTCTGATGCCAAGCAGTCATTAACCCCTCAGCAGTTTAGCCAACCTGAATTGAATGACAGTAAAAAATTCTGATACAATCATATCTTTTAATGTATTAGTGTAGTTACTGAATTATATAAATTATTATATTTTTTACAAAGATGATGCCCAAGAAGACATTCTACTTCATTATGTTAAACTAAATGTTGAAAATTTTACAATAAGATGAAAACCTAAAATCTTGATTGCACAAAAACTGCAGCTTACAAAGAAAAACTAATGTCAGATTTGAAATCAGCACACTCAAATTAGGTAAGAATAACTATTTTTGTGGATGCAACAAAAATTTTGTTTTCCAGTGTTATCTTAAAAACATTCTAAAGATGTACAATGCCAATTGTTTTCATTGGAAATATGTGGTAGAGAATTAGATATGGTGTCAAAGTATTTCAGAAAAAAATATTTTCTGCTAAAGAAATTAGAATATGTCATATAAAAATATCAAATTACAGAATCATGACCAGCCTATTAAAGTGGATTTATTTGTGGGTCATAATTTAATTTCTATAATGATTACAAAACTTCATCTTTAGAGTACTATTTTCTTCTCCTAGGAGTTGGAATGGCCATACTCATTTTACAAATGGCTATTTTATTTTTTTAGTGCTGACCCAAAAATTACTTCATAAAGATAAAGAACTATATATTTAAAATCTATTCTTTAATCAAGTCTTTTATATTGATATGGCCCTTAAAAAAATTATCAATGACTAGGTTTAATCGATAAGTACCATATTATCTTGATTGCAATAGCTGCTTTCAAATAGAAAAATTAGCATAAGTATAAATTTTATATAATAATACAAATGTATGTTTAAGTTTAAGAAGTGTAAATATAAAAGTAGTGTAATACTGATCATCCACATTGCTAATGATTGCTGCTGCCTCTGAGAATATTGTACAAAGTAGAAAGACTTAATTAACAATAATATTAATACTTTAATACTGGTTATTTTTATACAACTTAATTTATGTACTCTATCATCTCAATGTTTTAAATAACTCATTTTTGACATACTTTTTTTAAAAATATAGAACCATTTGTAAAAGAAGAATATTATTTTGTGAGTGTAAAGCATCATGTTATGACATAACTTGATGATGTAAATAAGCTTTTTTTATTGAAAGTCAATTTAGAAATCATTTAACGAAATTCTAAAAAATATAATAAATGTAAAAAATATTTCAAACATTAAACAAATTCTTTCTGAAAATATAGTGTGTTCAAAATCTAACAAACTAAAGTCTTATGTAGCATTTGAACAATTATCAAGCCAAATATTCAGTTTTAAAATATATATTGCAAAATACACTTCATTTATAACTAAATGTTAAAAGTATATTTATATTGAGAGAATAGATATAAAAGCTGTAAGATAATTTTAATTATTTTTTATTAATCAACAGTAAATGTAAATCTTTTTTTTAAAATATAACCATAAAGGGGTTGATTTACTACACATTAAATAATATACAATGGTAAAAGAAGGGATGCTTCAATGATAAGCACAGGTTATACCACATTGATGTGATTGCCAATTCTAATAATATACATTATTCAATTTTAGTTTATAAAGAGCATTATCATTCCAGTTAACTAGATTTGGAATCAATAACAAAAAGTCCAAATGGTTGTTTTATTGGGTGCTTGGCATTGAGATACAATCTCATTTTCTGTTCCAATTTTTATGCTATTATATATATTTTTACTGTGTTTTATGAGTTATTCTATTTAAACATTTGTTTATGTATGCTTACACTTTATTCTATTTGTCAGCATTTATTGTCATGTTGCTTCATGGACAAAATAAATGAAGTTTGAGTATTGTTGTAACACCTTAATAAATTTTCTAGACAGATATTAGTATCTGCATATTTCTCTAAATAATAATGGATCAGAGTCTTTTTTTCATTGTGAATGAATTGTTTGTTTCATTGGATGCTTTATTTGTAGACTTACAACTTAGTTGAATGGGTTTTTTTAACCATTTTTTTCCAGCTCTATACTTGCCTGAAGATTATTTTATAGAATCCAATCACTACAAGAGTAAATTCTTTATTACTTTATCACTAGCATCTATTTTTAAAAAATAAAAATAATGTTTTATAATTTAAACAAAATAATATCTGAATTAAAATTTAAATAATTTTATTAGAAAAAAAGTAATTTAATTATGTTTTTGTTCCAATTATAGCCTTCAGATATAAATGGCAGTTTAAACAAAAAATATTTTTTTTCTCCTAAATGAAATAGTATAATAATATTTAAAAAAAAAAAAAAGAATTTATATCATAATAACTTATGCAAGTAAAAGAGAAAATAATTTAATGTCCTGTTAGATATAACTAATTTAATATATTTACCATTTATTAAAATTGAGATAATACATATTTTATATGATATATTTGAAAGTAGTAATTAATTTATAGAGTGCACAGAGAGCTTATGTAAATAGTCTGAAGAGGCACTAACCTGTATTCAATGCACTTTAAAATTCGCAATAATCAAGCATGTTTTGCCAATAGAGGAAACCTTCCAAACCATGACACAAATAGTGACTTTTATAAAGATAAGATTCACTTATATAAGTGGACATTTAGGTTAAAGATAAGAGTCACTCTTATCTTTATAAAAGTTGCTATCTTGTATCATGGTTTGGAAGATCCTTCTATCAGCAAAATATGCTTGATTATTGCAAATTTTAAAGCACATTGAATACAGGTTAGTGCCTATTCAGACTATATGATATATTTATAAAACTCTGGAAGTTTGCATATCAGTTTGCTTTGTGTTGATTTGCTTCTGTTTGTTTTAATGATATAATATTACATATGTGTGCCATATAATACAGGTACTCATATTTTTTAAGATTTCATGGAAAAAAGTATCAAAAGTCAAAATAAATTGCAAGTAATTAAATCTATTTGTATTTATATATTGGATTATTTCCATAATCTAATATTGAGTATTGAATGTCTTTGAAAATTTTCAATTTTATTTACATTTTCAAATTACATTCAACTGTTAGTAATAACACAAAGGTTATTACATGCACAATTTTATGAGAGATACTATTCTCTTCTCTTCAGATATTTCTGATCTGATCTATGACCATACAAGCATGGGAACTGAGCCTGGACCCTTAGATTCTTGAATATTAAATTTTAAGTTAATGCTCTAATTAATTAGGCCATCTTGCAAGCAAACAGTTGGTTACAGACGGTTGTTGTGGATTCGCCTCCTGGCCGATACTATGACATATGAGAAAAAAACAATTATTTAATGATAATAATTATGAAGATTTTTTTGAAATAAAGTTTAGTCATTGGGTTTATTTATTTATTGTAGTTCTACTGCACAAATCAATCCATGATTCACAATAATTTAATATTCCCATTACAATTGTATTAAACATATTAACTTTGATAATTTAATGTAGTCTACAAGAGTGAAATGCATTTATATGTAGTTTTATTTACTATTATTTTATTTAAGTCCTGTTAATAACAATTTTTAAAAAATAATGTGAGGTATTTAAAAAATTGTTTCGAGTAGCAAAAAAATACTGTCTATCGTTAATTCTCAAGTTGCTGGATTCTGATATCTGTTTATGGAACCCAGTTTTCCACTAGAAGTCTTGGTAAAATAATCATAATATCATCAATAAAGAAATTTATACAAATTTTAATATTTGATGGAATAGAAATAAATTTTGAACATTCTTCTGTTTTTTAATCAATAGATCTTTTGGGATGAAGGATCTAGATATTCTAATATATTATTTGATTGCTACAGTACAATTATGGGTTAATTTTTTTATTGTTTGAACTAAAAATATATAGTCAAATTTGATTGACTCAGTTATTTCAAAAGTTATTCTCATTTTAACCAAAATCAAAGACTGACATAAAATCTATTTTAATATCACAATAACTGTGTGAAAATAAATATTAATATTTTATCTTGCATTTTTTAAACTAAATATGGTATGAAATAAAACTTCTTGTTGGAAATATAGCTGTGAGTTTGATAGTATCTATGAGATTAAATTTATTTAATAACATAAGATGGCAAAAAAAGATTCAGTGTGATTAAATATTATGAGGATAATCTTGTGCTTGTACATTTAAACCAAAAATATATTAATTCCTGATATTTTTTGTTGGAATATTTTTTTTCCAATATTTACTAAGCTTCTTTAGCTCAGGAAAGGTTTCATCATCTTTTTTAAATCCAATATTTTATCATTAACTCTAATAAAATTGAAGACCCAATTGTTATTATTGCTACATTCATTTTAAAATATGTTTACATTTAGTGTGATAATGAGATTAGATATTCAATGATTCTATTTCTTCTCTAATCTTGTGTCTTTAATCCATTAATTGACTTAACTTTGTAAAATCATTTTACTTTCTATATGATTATTGTATTTATTACTGTATTTATTTAATGAGATTTACTCATCTGCATTTTTTTAAGGGAGGGGTCTGCAATTTTCAATTTTTTATCATACAAAGTTCAGGGAGCATTTCATATTTATTCCATTCACTAATATGATTCTTTGATTTTGTATGTTGACATCTATTATTTTTTGGCAGACTTTCCTATGTTGTCATTGATTTTTATATCCTGAATCTGTATTGTTTTTTTTTTTTTGTCACGGAGAGTTTTAATTATTAAAATCTCGTTTTAACTGGCAGCTGTTTGCAATGAATAAGTACTCTGATGAGCCAATATAAGAATTTATATGGTTGTATTTTATCTTGAGATCAACTAAGAATATAGGATTGACTGTTATAAAACAATATGTAAAAGTATAAATACTATGGTTTCAAAAGTGTTTCATGTTTTGGATGGCTAGGAATTTCTCATCCATTCGTTTAGCCTGGGAGACTACTGTGATATTTAATTTACTGATGGTTTACTTCAAAAAGATATTGTAGCACAGAAAATTTATTTCACATGTACCAAAGAATGTATAGATCAATTATAGACACTTAAATTATTTTTTTTCCATTTTAAAGTGTTTTTTTTTTTTTGTTTAATTAATTATCTATTACTAAGAACAAAAAACACAGTGAGATTTTTTTTAAAATTTGTGTAAGAATTGTTCTATTGCAGAAATATATATATATTGCGCAAAAAAGATTTTTAAAAAAATGTTTATTTTATCGCTGGATAAACAGTTTCTCGTTAACACGGTACAAAATGAATCATTTGTTGGTGTATATATATATAGTCATACTTTTTTAAAAAAAATATAAATAATATATTTTACTATTTTTTATCATGTCAGAATATATCTACTTCTAATAATGTTTTCATTAGAAAATTTTTTTTTTTTACTTAATATATTATAAATTCTAATTTAAAGGTAAAAACTCAATAAAATCCGATTTTTTTTTTTTTTTTTTTTTAAAGTTAAAAATATGTTTTTACAATTAGAAATTTAAATTGATTAATAAAATTAGAAATAATTTGGGAAGGGGGGGGGGAGCTTTGTTCATGACATATAAAATAAAAATAGTAAGTCTAGCTAGAACTCTCCGACTTCCATTTAATTAATTACAGCAAAGTTTTTCTTAATTATTGATGCTAAAATATAAAAACTTAGACTGAATCAATAGCCATTTTTATCTCTAGATTTTTGATTGTTAAGTCATTCATTATCTTATAAGAGACTGAACATTCCCAATACTGTTCGTGGAGATCCAGTAACATCGCTTTACAATAAAAATGATTTTACTTTGTACATATAGATCACTGGACTTCATTGTATTACAATCAATTATTATAAAACCTTAAGTTTATAAAACGTAATTAATATTTATTTACATAAGAGTAACTTCCGCGTCACATTTTATAATGCTTTAAAATGCTTATCTTTATGCATCATGACATTTAATCTTTGTTTTTGTCTAAAAAAACTTAATTGCTGTTTCCTTTAACAATTTCTTTTTTCTTCTATTTATGTTTCTTCTTTAATTGTGTCTTTTCTAATATGTCAAGCTACATATATATATATTTGTTTTAGTTTTATTATTTTCAAATAATCTTTTAAATATTTTTGTTTTCATTTTATATAATTCGCCCAGTGTTTTTTATCTTTTTCTTGCCAACATTCAAGCTTTTCAAATATTTTATTATTATTATTGTTGTTGTTTCATATTCGACTAATATCATATTTAAGATAAAACAATGAAACATTTTCTTTATTTCTTCTCAATCGTCTATCATCCTTCCAAATATCTACTTCTTTATACATATTTTTTATAATTTATACTGGAGTAATGGATCTTCTTGAGGTCTAGACTGTGAAGGTTACTTTGTATCATAAATTCATATAATATGTAGATAAAACTGTTTTAAGGAATTTATTAAGTGAAAATGTTTTGAATTTGTTTTTTTTTTGACTAGTCATAGTTATTTCTAAGGCCATCACTGACTATTCTACTGAATAAAATGGCTTCATAATTAGCTTTAGTTCTTTAAATTTTTGACTTCTGAAGTTACATTTCTGGATGCTTATTTCAGTTCCAAGAATATAACTCAAATCACAGAACAAATATAGAATGTTCTCAAGAAATTAAAGAGTTCAAACTGACTCAAATTTATATTAACAAGAAATTTAGTATAACAAAATAAACAATAGGAAAAATGTCGATATGATGAGTTAATAAAATTACAAATACTTATTCTTTTGATAATTAATTTGTGCTCACAAATTTATTTTTTACTATATTTATTTTCTTTCTTAAAAAATTAATAAAACTACGTTACTTTGATTTATAAGTTTAATATAGATCACCCAGCATAGAAGTATAAAAATTTAACTAAAAGAAAAGGAATATATTAATATAATGCAACTTTTAGAAAATAGGAATGTTTAAAAATATAAATCATTGTAATTATATTATAATAACTTATTTAGGCATTAAAATTCCATTATAATGACTAATTTTAATATCGTGTAATATGAATTAACTTTTGCAAAAATGAAAAGCTCACCTGGGATTTTGTAGTAGCAAAAGTCCATAGCAAAGTTTATTATCTTAATGCAGGTTTTTAGTCATAATATAAATCTATTTTTATTGCTTTTATTTTTATTATTTTGAGTTTTTTTTTTCAATATATCCAATTGTGGGCTATTCTAAGCTATTTTCAGCATGGACACCATTAAATCAGATGACTTTTTTACCTAGACCAATAGATGGTTCACAACAGTCAGACATTTTGTTTATTATGTAAGTCTTTTTTTTATGTGTCAAAGCATCGTCTGAGAAGTGAACCCTCAAATGTGGAACAACTGCTTGTAAGGCAGGTGTGCTGACTTCTCGGCCAACAATGTTTGACTATTTATAACTTTGCCTTGATATTGTAACTACACTGAATGCTTATTGTAGTTATACAGTTAAAAAGAAAGTTACAACCAAAGACAAACACCTATCATACAGACATTATCAATAAACTAAAATAAAAATCAATAAAATAAATTAATACCTTGATTAGTATTAGAGATAACATGAATGCTAGTTTTTTAACCTCTCTTCTGATTGTCCATCTCAATCTGGTTTAGCAGCAATGATAATATTAAACAATTAATAAGTAAATAATTCTAATCTCTAATGAATAAATGAAAACAATTGTTTTCATAATGAAGCCTCATAAATAACTTATGATTGCTTATCTCATTTCTGTTAATTTCAAGATAAGCTTCATCATGTTTTTGGTTTTATAAATCCTCTTTGATTGTTTCTTCAATAAATAACAATGTCTCATTTACCTGTTTATATATGGATTAAGATGTTGATGATGATTTAGTTTTTCTTTCAAGTGCTTCACACACTTTTAATTTTATATATTAATAGTTTTATCTACTTTTTTTAATTTACAGGATTTAGTTTAACAAAATACTTCCTTTGAAACACTTAGACCCATCATGTTTTAACATTAATTTAATTATATGCATCATTAAATCCCCTCATGTGGAATGAAGATGTTTCAGTCATTATGGCTTAAATTCACTGTCTTACAGTTATATATAGTATTTATTTGAGGTTTTGATTTGATATGACAGTAAAAACTAGAACTAAAAAATATATATTGATTTATTAATTTTTAAAAATCTGTAGATGTCAGTATTATACAGAGACCATAATGCACATGAGTTGATAATGCTCATTAAATTCTAAATTCTTTGTTTTTAGGCCATGAGAATAGTTGTGAGAGTGTAAGCAGATGCTTTTCTTTTGTTTGACTTTGAAAAAAAATGTATATTTTTCATAGTTTATTTATAACCTTATGATTATTTATGCAAAATATTTGTAAAATATTTATCTTAAGACAGAAATATGTATGATTACATTCATATTTCATTTGAAAATATTTGTTTTGAAAGAAAACAAGTCAAGAGAAGTATAATAATAGTAAATCATGAAGTTGTGAGAGTCTAAAGAATGAATAGCTTCATAGTTACTATAGTGGGTTTTTTTAAAAAATTATAAATAAAATTTTAAATTTGAAAACAGAATTTTATTGATTTATAAGGCCTTAAAAAGAAATGGTTTAGGTTTGAGAATTGGAATTAAAACACATTTTATTTCAGTTGCAAAATATTTTTATTGGCAATCATGAAATGACCACTAGGAAATACCAAAAAAAAAAAAAATGCAATGTGAAAGTGTTAGGTTATTTCTGCCAAAATGCTCTATATTAAAAATCTGGCCAAAACATATGTAATCATTAATATCTTTTAATTCATGATCATCAATTTTCCATTTCAATAAACCTATTGAACATTATTTTGTTTTTTAATATTTCTTGATAGGATTATTTTCTTACATTTACTTGACAACTTTTATAATATATCTTAAAATTCTAAAGCATTATTTTCAGATTCAAATGCAACATATATAAAGTCTAAATGTTTTAAATAATCACCAAATATATTTACTACATTAGATTACTTTTCTAATCTGCAAAATACTTCTTAAAAAGTAATGTAAATCATTTTGGAGATATGAAATTTTATTGTCATATTTCAATGTTATAATCACATAATGTGATAATACTGCTGTTATTCTTCATAATATGGAAATGTTATGATGTTATATTTTGATGATTCTTTTTATAAACTATAAATAAAAACCATAAGACATCTCATACTCAATGGATTTTTTCTATAACATCATTTAAAATTTGAATATAAACAATTGTGCTCAAATCACTTTTATATCCAACTGTTTTGTCATGAAATATACTTCTCTGTTTTCATAACATAACATTGCACTTCATATTTTCTTTATATATATTTTAAATCCTGATTTCACAAGTGTGAAATCAGTCATAATTCTATGTCCATCATGATCATAGATTCACGCTTGTAATTTTAACATTGTTAAATACATACTCCCATTTTAATCCTGCTTGATTATTCATAAATTAATCATTAAACAACTGTAGATTATTCTCCTTGTAAATTATTAATACATATAAAGTATCTCTCCTTTCATATTAATTAGCAATAACTAAGCTGTTGAGTTGCTAATTAAGTTTTAGTCTGCAGGAAACTCAATATAATCTGTAAATCAAGTTATATAAACTTTTAACTTGTTTTAATTCACTTTTGTTTTTATTATATTATACCATTTACAACCTTCTTAAATACTTTATCAATACTACTTATTTTTATCAAAACTAACAGTTTTCACTGTCCTGCAAACATCACCAGAGCTACAATATTCAAATATATAATTATATAATTAATACACTTTTACACATATTCATATACATAATTAAATACACAAAATAAAGCAAAAATAAAATATAGATTTTAACCTGACCATTATAAATAATTTCCCATTTTATTACATCTTAAATAATTCTATCCACATTTATTTTATATCACTTTTTTTTAAAAAAAATATTTATTATAATTATAAAACTAACATTTATTCTAATATTTAATACATATTATTGTCATTTTACTTATATTATAAATCAACTTCTAACCTTTTCTTATTTTTATTAAATATTTTACAATTATGAATTAACTTTTCCCACATTACAAATTACTTTTTTACATTACAAAAATTATCCACCTCTTTACAATTCTATTTCTAAAAATGCAACTGACAAAATTTTCAAAATGTGTACACTTGTTTAACACCTCCCTCTATCATCATTTTCTTCAAATTTATTCTTTTAACCTTTTTCAAATTCAAACTATTATTAATAATAATTGCTTATAAAATTGTTGTCTTTACTCCAAAATCCCTATTAAGATTTGATTTTATATTATTAATCAATATTGCCTCTTTAATTTTCCTATCACTTCTATTAGTTGTATGATTAATCATTTTATATTCGCTTTCTCAAACCTATTTCCTGTTTCTAATGAATGCAAATAAATGGGTGATCTCTTATAAAATTTATGTTGAATTAGCATAAATATAAAAAAGAGATCATCTATTTATTTACAGTCATTAGAAACAGGTCATAGGTTTGAGATATACAAATAATAAAAGGGAAAGGAAAATTAAAGAGGCAATATTGATTGAGAATATAAAACAAAATCTTAATAGAGATTTTGGAGTAAAGACAATAATTTTATAAGCAATTATTATTAATAATAGTTTAAATTTGAAAAAGGTTAAAAGAATAAAGTTAAAGAAAATGATGATAGAGGAAGGTGTTAAACAAGTGTACACATTTTTAAAATGTTGTCAGTTGGGTTTTTTAAAAATAGGATTAAAACCTTAGTACATGTGCCTTGAGTGCTTAATTTTTAGTAAGAGAGACCTCTACAAATCATAATGTGAGATTCGACTTTATAAAGATAAGAGGGACCTTCTTATCTCTAACCTATTTTTCTTAATTATACAGGTAAATTTAAAACATTTTGATTTGGGAGCATGAAGCTAATAAATTCTTCACTGATTAAGTCCATTATTTGCCTATATAATTAAAAAAATAGGTTAGAGATAAGAAGGTCCCTCTTATCTTTATAAAATCGAATCTCATGTTATGATTTGTAGAGGTCTTTCTTACTGAAAATTAAGCACTTAAGATGCATGTACTAAGGTTTTAGCCTTATATAAGTATTACATGCTGACATCACACTTAATAAGAATTAATATTTAGAAATAGGATTGTAAAGAAGTAGGTAATTTTTGTAATGTAAAAAAGTAATTTATAATGTAGCAAAAGTTAATTGATAATTATAAAATATTTAATAAAAATAAGAAAAGGTTAGAAGTTGATTTATAATATAAGTAAAATGACAATAATATGTATTAAATAGTAGAATAAATGTTAAAGTTTTATAATTATAATAATATTAAAAAAAAAAAATAAAGTGATATAAAATAAATGTGGATAGAATTATTTAAGACTAAAGTAATAAAATTGGAAATGATTATTTATAATGGTCAGGATAAAATGTATATTTTCTTTTTATTTTATTTTGTGTATTTAATTATGTATATGTGTATAAGCATATTAATAATATAATTATATATTTGAATATTGTAGCTCTGATAATGCCTGCAGAACAGTCGAAACTGTTAGTTTTGATATAAATAAATAGAATTGATAAAATGTTTAAGAAAGTTGTAAATGGTATGATAAAATAGAAATCAATACATAGGAAAAGGAAGAAGAAAATTATTTTGCTTTTATTGTCACTAATAAATTTTTCTATACAGATTATCACTTACATTTAGTGTCTTATTTACCCCAATTAATTACTTAAGCATAATTTTAAGCATATCTCAAGATGTATTTCCCTGACCTCAGTGAGATATAAAAAATGACATATATGCTACATCAGATTTGTTGTTAATATTGGAATTATCCTGGGGCATAGGTAATGAGGTTCAACTTTTTACTGTTTGTAGTAATGTTTATAGTGATGCTACACACAGACATGTGAGTTAGCGACCATTAGTTGGTTTATAAGATTAGTTTTGCTGACTATACAAATCTGACCATTACAATATTGACTTTACAAATGTTTTTAATATTTTGTAAAACATTTATCAATACACTTAGAAAACATTTTACTACACAAAACACTGTACATCAAATTCAGAAAATATAATAAAAGAATAATATTATTTATATGCTTTTATCATAAACTTGGAAAGATCATTTACCCATTTTTTATCCAGTTGATCAAGCTTCATTTGAGATTTTTAGAAAGTACATTTGCACTTTTTTCCCTTGAAAAAATAAATAAGCAAAAATCACAATTTCTAAGTCAACAAAAAAAAAATACTGGCATTACCATGTAATGATTAGTTGAAACATAATTCTTTTGTTTTACCCCTGGTTATTTTTTAAATGTTTTCCTTGTATTTTTCTTGTGTTATTAACATTATTATTAATTTTTGTTACATTTTACTAATTTGAATGTGAAATAAATTGATTTTTAGAAGCTAAATTAAAACAGTTCTGTTTATTGAGGGTTTATAATTTTTGAATAGAAGCATACTGTAAAATGTAATTGATGAATAACATTACTTCAGACTTTTTCTACTTGACCAATAAAATTAATTTCAAGATTTTTTGATAAAATGCATCATTTAAAGAGTTAAATAATAAATTGTTAGATTTAGTAATTATTAAAAATAATTCATTCACATTTTTAAACAAACATCAAACAAATAAGATTTCAATTATTTTGCAAATTGAATTGGCTCTACCTAAAATTTGATGACATGATAGCATTTTGTTTGGATTAAAATCTAATTTTTAAAATAATTCTGAACATTAAATGTGATTTTTTTTTTACATTTATTTAATTTCTAAACAAAAATATCTATTGAATGATGGCAAATTTATTATATTCTGATAAATAATAATGGTTTAATATCAACATGAAAATTGAAAGATAAAATCTCATGAGAACAAAGAAGTCTGTCAGAATTTTAGCAGAAAAATGAGAGTTTACTGTGCTCTGAGACATAAAAAAGTTGAAGATGTATTGTAAAATTTATTAAATTTTTGAATTTATCTTTTTTAAATAAAATGTGATCACTTGCAGTACTCAAAGATGCAAAAATGGCTGTTTGCATAACATAAAATGTATTAAATTTATAAATTTTAATGGATTTCTTTTATTTGTTTAATTATATTTTTTGGAAAACATGTATAATTGAAGTAGTGCATATGTGTAATTCATGACTTCACTGTGTATGTGGTAAAGATCTTGTACAAGAAATCATAAAAGATGGTTAAGTTGGTGATTTTTAATATTTTATTACATTTTATTAAATATTAATATTATTGCTGCATTCTTCTAATTATCTGACATACCTTTATCATTTAGACATTTGATATTCTATTGCCTCAGGTGTTTTATGAATATCAATAATATCTGTAATTCTTAAAGCTTTTTTCTTTTAATAGATTTAACTGCATATATCATTGGGGGTTTTTTTTTCAAAATTCTTAGCAATTTAAAAGATGTAATAATTGTAGATGTTAATTTGTTTTTTTTTTTTATCTTTATTACTACATAATTCATTATAAAAATTTTCCATGCATTTCCTGATATTAGCTCACTTTTTAATAACGATGATTTCTCTTAAAAATTGCTGTTAAATTCCAAAAAATTCAATTATTATTATCTGTAAATTTATATTAACCTAGGACAGTTTTTCAAAACTGAAAAAAAATTAAAAAATTTTATGAACAACATCCCAAGACTAAATATAAATGTTTTGATTATTATTAGTTATTGCTTTCTATGTAGACCATATTAAATAAATAGGAAAACAGTCCAAGTCATCTACTAGAAACAACAAAAGATAAGGCATTACTTATGAAGCTTATGAATTGTTATGAAGGTTTGTAACACATAATGGATCAGTAGTTACACTGGTAATAGATTATATAAACTGAAAGAAAATTTTTTAATTTTTTGAAAATAATTTTGTATGCATCTGAACCCCAGATCATAGGCATTGTGGGTGCACTATCTCTGCATCCTCTCTATAACTTTAAAAAGTGTAGTTTTTAGACTTGTTTCTAATGAGAAAATTAATCATCCTGGACCTGATATTTATAAATCAAGTAAATTTGATATTATTTTAACTAATTTTTATTTTTCCATTTTTTTACTACTTTTTTTACTTTTTCAAACAGAAAAACATCAAAATTTTCATAAAATTTAAAATACTTATGTTGGATAAGTATCTGCAAAATGCATACTCATGAAAGAATGTGCATTTCCTATAAATAAATGATAGAAATGGTTTTATTGCTGGGATTCAAAAAAATATTGAGTTTAGGAGCAATGGAAAGGACTGTGATATATAGATTTGGAGTTTCAGAGTTGACCACTCTACCACTATATGAAATCATTGTATTTATGAACACATACTGAAAGGTTTAAAATACAATTAGCTTACAATCACCGAATTGCAAAACATATATTAAAGACACATATAATATAAATTATGTTTCTGCACCTTAACAAAAAAATAATAATGTAAAATATCGTTTTCATAGAATCTATATTTTGTAAATGGTAATATATAATAATAATGAATATATATAATAATGAATATATAGTAATGAATATATATAAAAAAACTGGAATAATTGACATTTGAAAAGGTTTTCAAAGACAATTTAATAAATTAATTAACTATAAAAAATAAATTAAAATCAATAATTAACAAGAAATATTTAAATTGTGATTTAAAAAATATTTTTATACAGCTAAAAAATACATCTTGTTTCCAATTCATAGTTATTTCTTTTGTCGGATGGCTTACTTTATCTATAATGGTTTTCGCATTAGTAATCTTTTACATACTTCCTTTGTCATTGAAAGACATTCTTAATATTCTTTATTAACTGTTAAATGTCGCTTGGATGATTTATTCTGTGGTCAGTAAACTGTGAAGGCAATAAGTGAGGAAGACACAAATTAAGTAGCACTGGCAAGGAATAATTCATTTGAAAATGTTTTAAATACGGACTGATTTAAATGCGTTGGATAAGCACGGATTAGATAAAACATAAATATCTAATTGTATTAATTGCCATAAGCAGCATATATGTAAACAAATATTACTTTCACTAATATATATTATTTTAGTAATTATGTATTTTGTAAATAAGGCAATGGATAACAGAATAATATTGTAAACGAACACTTTATTTGATAAATTTATAACAATAAATGAAATAATTAATTAGCTATAATCAACGGGGGGAGGGGGATAGGATGTAATGTTATTACAATAAAAGAATGATTATTACTAAGATAAAAACAAGTTTATTAAATAAGCGCGATTAATTTTTGTATTTCAACATATACGTAACATAAAGTTAATCAATAGTTATATATATATTGCTTAGTTATATATTTGTTATTGAAGATAATAAATTTTATTTTTAAAGCAAAAATGCTACTGTGTTACTACAATTACTAAAAAATAAGTCACTTCCCTTTCTTTTCCCGTCTTCCAAAACGTAATTAATTGTTTTTTATTCAGAAATTTCTCAAAGAGTGTATTTGAAAAGTCAGTAGAAAAAACTTAATCTTTTTTTTGTCACTTTCGAAAATATAACTTTTTACATACCTCAATATTTCTAAATAGGAAATAAAATTGACAAGCTATTTCGCGCAAGCAATAAATGTCAATATAAAATAAGAAAATTCCTCAATAATTTAAGATATCTATTCAAAAACATTGATTTATTTATATTCAGTCCTTTCGTTTTATGATTTTATTTTGCCTGATATTTGTGACCTGAATAAAAATTTACTGTTTAAATAATAATTGAGTTGATTAGCAAAATACCAAATTACCGAGTACTACATATCTTTTGCTCTTTTCCTTTAATACATTCAAAATTTCATTTTTCAAATTCATTACGCATTTTTTATTTTACTTAAACCCTTTATACACATTTAATCTTCTATTACAACATATCGTCA
>JAQFVV010012881.1:0-87500 GCA_028023455.1 Epiperipatus broadwayi | reverse complement strand
TTATAAACGTATCTGAGTTGAATTTAATATTATAGGCGAATATGTTTTAACAATAGGCTTTGTCTTCAGTTTGTGAGTTGGCCAATTAAAAGATTTGATTTTTATCTGATACAACCAATGATAAAATTAGCGGTTAAAAGGTTAACCCACACCAGAAGTGACAAAAATGCATTAAATATTAGTGACCTTTAAAATGAAGAGGGGATAAAGAAGATTAAATGGTAAATAAATTTGATCATTTTTTAAATGTATTTATTTATTTTTGCATGATTGATTTTCAAAGTTAACTATCTATATTTTTTCAGAAGGTTTGTTAAGTTTCATCAAGTATTAAAATTTTCTATTTCTTTTGATTCATATGCAATATTATATATATATTCATACATAATATAAGCAAACTGTTTTTAACTTTTAATTTATCAATATTAATAGTAAAGATGCTAGTGGTCAATTATTATTAAAAAATTTCTGTTGTCTTTTAATTCTCAAGCCTTATGTATGTACGATATATAAATAAACTGGTTTTAAATTTCAATTTGTTAACAAATGATTATATATTAGATATTATTGATCATTAACTATCTTATCATACAAAATCTTCTTGGTCAAGTGAATTAAAACTCTAATCTTTTGATTGGTCAATTACATAATCAGCAGTAAAAATATATTCATCTTTTAATATATTCATTTTGGTTTCATTTGTAAAAAGCAAATTAATAATTTATCAGAATATGAAAGTGAATGAAAGTTTTTTAAAAAATGAATTTTTATTTATAATTATAAAAAAATTTATAGTGGAAAACCTAAAAAGAACATTAGTAATCTATTAGAAAATGTTGAGTACATCAGTGATTTTCTTTCTCAATTTATATTCATGTAAAAATAAATAGTTTTTTTACTACAATCTTAACTATTTTTCTAAAATAATTTTCTTTTCAGCATATTTTATCAAAATAATTTATATGTAAAAAAAAATACTAAAAGAACACTCTAAAACATTCATTTTCATTTTCAAAATCAAAATGAAGAAGCTGGAGTGGTAAAAATTATTGACAGGCACTCTTCTTTTGTTTGAAATAAAAACCAACCAATCAGTATCTATGAAAGTCTGCCTTTTCCCATTGTTTTAGCTTCAACTTTAAATTTTATTGATTTTTTACTTGTAAAATAATTCTAAAGAGGGCAGCATCTTATGGTACATTTTAAGCTTTAAAATGAGCTTAAATTCGCTATGATAATGTAAAAATAGTCAGTTTTAGATCAAGTTAAAGCCATCATTGAGGTTACTTGAAGCAAACAGCAAGAGAGTTAAAATACTTGTTGTTTTAATTTAAATACATTGTACATGCACGCTATATATGTCTGTCATATACAATGTAGGCTGGAAATTAATTAATATTCATTTGTTCTCATAGAAATCATTGATAAATATACACATAATGTATTATATTTCATGTTTGCAATTCTATAATTACTTAATATTTCTCTTCAAAATTTATGTTTAAAAAGGTAGGTTATGCTATAAATATTTTATGTTTGTATTATATATACATATTTTTTCACTTATGAGATAGGAGTCATTTCTATATTTTATTTATAAAAGTTTCATATACTAAGAGTCATATAGTCCATGATTAATGTTTACTGAAGTCTCAGAATTAATGAAGATATAAAGGAAAATATTGAATTTAGTGGCCATGATAGAACTCCTATTATAAATAATAAATCTAAAAAATTTGTACTTGTAGTCGAAAGGAGAAGTATAATTTTAATCGAAAAGAAAGCAAATAAATATCCAACTTAGTACGAAAGGAAGATTCATAATTTTTTTTCAGTTAAAGAATCTAACTTTGAGAAATGTATGGATGATTCTAAATTATTACTTTAAGAAGATATTATGATTTTTATTATTTCTCCTTTATTACACCTTTCAGTGTGTCAAATAATAAATGATTCTTATTGTAGATTCAAATGTCCATCCATGCCTATTGCTAGAAAATATTGTTAATTTAAATAATATTGAATTAAAATGAAAACAAATATTGTATGTGTTTGATATAATTATTGCCAGTTGAAAAGAAAATCAAACCACAAATAAAATAAAGTATATACCATTGGTTGTATATGAAATGACTTTGTGATTCATTTGAAATTTATTTATTTATTTTTCTATTTTCAGTGTAAAGGTCAGTAAGTAATGCTTGAGGCTTAGAATTACTTAAATGATAATTTTGTGTTTTGCTAGTATTCAATTTCATAATTATTTATTTAAGCCATCATTAATCATTATATTGTTTTATATATAATTCCCATCTGCAAATATAGGTTGGTCTCGATAAAATTTCCTTTGTTTCCAATTTATATTTTGGTGAATAATTAAATCACTGAGCAAGTTAACCCTGAGAGTAAATCATTTAATTCTCTTGTTATTGCACTTTGTTATCTGGGCATATTTTGTATACAGCTAGTTGTATAGACAATATTGTGATTGTAATCAGTGATTAAACCATTCAATGATTGGACTAGTTTATTTTCTTTTATACATACTATTTCCATTGCAATTGATGGTTTACAATGTGTAATTTGATTAATTGGTAGGTAGTTGCAAGGTATACTATTACATCATGTGAGCTCAATTGGTTGTAAAGTTTTCCTTTACAATTGGCTCCACAATGTAGCACTATGATTAATTAAGCTCCAATAAATTTATTTAAAATCTTAAAATGATATGCCTAGTCCATTACAATTGGCTTCCCAACTCAGGACTTTGATAAAAATAAGCCAAAACCTAAGATAAATTTAATGGAATATATTTCCCATTACAATTGGCTTCCAATGATTGGGGTAATTTTATTTACTGTTACAATATATTAATCCCTTAGTTTTCATAAAATTATAGATGTAAACACTGAAAAATAACAGAAATTTTTAAGAGTTTAATTTTGGATGAACTTCAAATATGATGAATTTAGTCAATAAAAAACTGCAAACTAAAATGATATTTCTAGGAATAGTATTTTTAAATTAAATATAAAACTGTTTTTAGATTAACAACCCAGATTTTATAGTAGTCAACAATTAAATACACATACTCTCTATAAGAATTAAAACTGAAAGATTATAATTTTTAAATATTTATTACAAGCTGTAAACAAATGTCTTCATATATTAGAATTTTGTGGACTTATAGATGCAGTCATTGATAGTACATAAGAAAAAGTACTTATTACTATTTGTGTTTGACTTTTAACTTTTTTAAAATACAGAACTCTAAGTTAAAATTGGTTCTTCTTTTAATTTACAGATAGTTAAAGACAAAAATAATATTAGTACATGCTTTGATTCAGCTTTCAATTGCCAGTTTTAATTTATTGTCTTCCTATTTATATCATATCATAACTTTATCTCAATAACTACACAGAAATTTTCATTATACAATAAATGTTTATATCGGTAAATCTACAAAAATCTTCTAAATATTTATTTACTTATGAAAAGGATTTAATAAGTTCTGATCTTACAGTTTTTACACAATTAATATACCTTTGTCTGACTTATGATTTTAAAAAACTCCAAAATAATACGCTAAAAACAGTTTCCCATTTAGTTTAAATATAGTCTAGACAAATATGTTATTAATAATTAGCATAATTTCAGCTCACAATTTCCAATTTTAATTAGTTGTTTGTCTAATTACATTAAAGTTCATTTAAATACAATAATAAAACAATTTCTGTTATACTTTTAATGTTTATATAATAATAATAATAATAATAATAATAATAGTAATAATAACAATAACAATAATAATAACAATAAGAAGTATTATAGTAAACTCCAATGTTTTTCCAAAATAATTCACAAGTCAGTATTGTATATTTGAAATATTATAAAAATTATTAGATTGTATACATACATATATTTAAAATAGTGATCTTGTATCAATTAACAGTATGAAGATGTCATCTCAACACAAAGCAAACTTTAAAACTTCTAATATTTATTTTATCTATCTTAACCTAAAGTATCTTTTTTCCCAGAACTATCACTGTAAGCATGAATAAACAATGTGTACTAGATAGTATTTGCAAATACCATCTGGTATTACAGGTAATTTTAGGCATATATTATTGTTTTGTAGTGAAAGGCTTTGAAAAGTTAATAATAAAGTTGATACAAGCAGTATTTTTAAATTATACAGCAAACTAATTATTATTTTCCTGATGAAAATAATATTTTTGTTGCTTTAATACTCTTTTTATTGCTATAAAATCATTTTAAAGGTATTTTGCAGCATTGCAATGGTATGGTTGTCTCAACTTTTCTTCACTATTTTATGGGTATTTATGACTTTAGTTTGCTAGTATTCATATTTTTGCTATAAAGTATTAATTAAAATTATTAATTAAAAAATATGAAGATGTCAATATCATACAAGCCTTTTATAAAATTTGAATACGCTATAAAAATAATCTGGCAAATTGTATGCATCACTAATTAGATTATATAGTCTCACAAAAATTATTAGTGTGTTCAATTTGATTTGTATTTTGAAAAAAAAATGTAATTTTCAGTAATTTATTTACATATTAAAGCTTATTTATGCAGTATATTTGTAAAATATTTAGTTTAATTTAAAAAAAATTAATTACAGTTACATTTCATTTGAAAGCATTTATTTTTTATGAAAACAATTTATAAAAATGTATTTTCAATAAAAACAGAAGTTGTTTTTACTGATCATGACAATTGCTTGCATAAATGCTGTCAAGAAAAAAAATCACTGTCAAGTTTTAATATAAGTATAACTTTTATTATATGTCTCAATTAAAATTTATAAGAAAATTCTATTCTATAATTTTTATAAATAGACAAGAATATAATCCACTAATGAAAAGTGTCATTATTATAATTAAGAATTCAGATTACTACTTTATTTATCTATTTTGTGAAGTTCAAATATTACATTTTAGAATGTGATTCATTTGTAAGATTATATTTGTAATAAATAGTGTAAGTATTATTAATATATGATATAGATAATGACTTAATTGGAAAAAAAATCTTGCAACTATGAGAAAATTTTTCTCTTTTGTCTTTATATAGTTAAAAATTGGTAAATGTATGATGTGTACCATTTATGAAGACTTCTTACTGTAATAACAAGATCATTACTGAACAATGAGATGGATTAGAATTTAACCAATTCATTCATTTAGCAATCTAGAACTTTAATTTGCATCTTTGGCCCTCTATTGAGAGATTTTGCTAACATTTTTGTTTATAGCTTTAAAATGTGCATATATTATTTTTCTAATAATTTAATTTCAAAAAATTTCTAAAGATATTAGGATGAGCAAATAAATGAGAATCACAAACTCCAAAATGATGAACACTCATTGTATTCTTGGCAGTCTTGAATGTTGCAATGTTATTTCAAGAAAATATTATGAGTGACTAAAAATTTCATTTTTTGAAAAAGTTTAAGATTATTTATGCATAGTAAGTGTGTGATAATTATTAAAAATTAAAATATATATTATTACATATTTATTTACTACAGAAATATATTATTTTTAAATATAAAAGATTATATATTGCTGATTAATGTTACCATGGAAATTATGGTCAAGGAAATACAATCTGTTTAAAAAATGTCATCATTCAGAATCTTGTAGAAAATATAGAAATATATTTTTAAAGCATAAGTTCATAGATTTACTAGATATTAATAATTATTCATTCACATTTTTAAAACAAATATCAAACA
Organism: Epiperipatus broadwayi; assembly: GCA_028023455.1. Taxonomy (NCBI): domain Eukaryota; kingdom Metazoa; phylum Onychophora; class Udeonychophora; order Euonychophora; family Peripatidae; genus Epiperipatus; species Epiperipatus broadwayi. Next base: position 81,730 of record JAQFVV010012881.1, on the reverse strand, counting down.
AAAAAGATTTTGTTCATTTCACAAATTGCCCTGCCTGGCAGTTAATGATAAAAATGGTGTTTTGTTTTGATTAAAATCTAATTTTTAAAATAATTCCAAACATCAAATGTGATTTTTTTAAAAATTTATTTAATTTCTAAACAAAAATATCTATCAAATGATATCAAATTTATTATATTCTGATAAATAATAATGGTTTAATATTAAAGTGAAAGTTGAAAGTTATAGCAAATGAGAACAAAATAATCTGTCAGAGAACAGAAAGATTAAATCTCCTAAGAATTGTATGTTTATTTGTGAATAATTACATTTTTTTATAATTGAAAAAATATTATTTCATAATTATGAAATCCAATGGCAAACTATCACTAATAGTGTTTAATAATATCATTTGAGATTAGAGCTTTATTTCTGCATTATCACTCATGTTTTTGCTGAGAAATTAATATGCATACATGTGTCAATTATATATTTTATAAAATCATGGTAAATTGCAAAACTAAACATGATTTTATGACTATTTAAAATATTATCTTAAAGTATACCTTCCATTTAACTTAATGCTTTTTATGGTAAAAAATTGAATATTATAAATAAAATTTGTAAATATTATAAATATATAAAGTATCAGTTTTGGAGAGAATAATTTGAATGCATAAAGTCAAATATATAAAAAAATTGAAAAAATTTGAAAAAAATTACAAAAGATGTACAGAACAATTAGATTAGATTTGTTCTTAGAGATAAATATTTTTATTAAGGCTGTAACCTTAAGACTATGTGCTTGAAAAAACAACAATAGGGACTTCTGCAAATTTTTAACATAAAAAACAAGAGGTCTCTACTGTCATTTTTTTTCAAGCGCATAGTCTTAAGGTTATAGCCTTAATAAAAATATTATTTTCAGCAATGAGTATGCACTTTATAAATATAATTATTACAAGTTTATATTATCTTAGAAGTAAAGAAACTGAAAAATTTTGGTTAGTGTTAAAAAAAATTATGGAGAGTGGGTGTGTGTGTTAATTACTAAATTTTTGGCAAATGTTATTTACATAGTTATTTTAAGATTAAAGTTAAATGGCAGAAAAGACTGGAAGAGATAGTTTGTGGAAATGTGTGCATTTTTTTTTAAAAAAAACATTAGTGTTAAAAATAATTTTTTTGAATTTAATATTTTCTAGAACTATATATTTTGAAAATTATAAATTACCAGAAACGATTATTATTGATATTAAAAATTAAATATTATACAAAACTGATTTATTCTAAGTTTGGGTTTTTAAAAAATGCTTTTACAGAAAAACAATACTAGATAATCTTATGTTGTTTTTAATTGACAATATTATCTTTATTCTCATAAGAGAAGATAGTAAATCTAAGAGGCATAAACAGAAATCCTATTATAACACACAAATTATATAAATTATGTTACAGTTTCATTATCCTTCTTGTCTGAACTCTCATAGAGAAGAATAAATTGCAATAATGATTGAGAAAAATCATAGATAACTTTGCACATTCATCTCTGGTATTATTAACTCAATATTTTGGAGAATTTCTTTCTCAGTTGGTATTAAATCTTCAAATTCTTTGAAATATCTACTGTAAGTTCTATGGTAAATTAAAACTTTTGGTAGAAAATTCTCCAAGAGTTAATTATTGTGATAAAAAAAAATCAATATATATATATTCTTATTTGTTAATTTTTAAAAAATCAATATATATATATATATATATATATATATATATATATATATATATATATATTATTTGTTAATTTTTAAGTTGTAGTATATCCATTAAAAAGCATATAACTGCACCTAAAATCTTTACTTAATAAAATATTCTTTTTATATCTGTTAGTTTCTTTGGTATACAAAAAGGCTTTATACAAGATATTTAGTTACAATATATTGCTTACCAAATTAAGTAACTGTAAATAAATCAACTATATTTATAATTTTTCATAGTGTTGCTTATATTAATGGAATAATTTAAGATACTATGCCACCATACTCAAGACATGTGGTTTAAATATGAGAAAATCTTGCAAATAATTTCAAGTATATTTTTCAAACTATATTATTCCTCACATTTTAATCATTCAGTGTCAATATCCAGTATTTGTAAAGGAAGGTGGAAGTTTTAAAAAAAAACAGAATTCATCACATAAATGCTGCTGTGTTGATTGCAAAACAAAATCCTGGAAAAATTTGCAACAACTAACACTTTTGTTTTACATTTGTAATTATATATATATGTTCAAAAGATGGCGCTTTACCAAAACCACCGAACAAGTGTAAAATTTGTTTACATAAACGAAAAAAGAGTCAGAATTAACTACCTCTTTCATTTGCTCACCCCCAGATCAGCTGATTTCAAGCTGGTTTGCTCTCCTCAGTGAGGGATAGAGTATAGAAACTAGATCTAAACACTGACTCTCAAGTCACTGAGGAGAGCAAACCAGCTTGAAATCAGCTGATCTGGGGGTGAGCAAATGAAAGAGGTAGTTAATTCTGACTCTTTTTTCGTTTATGTAAACAAATTTTACACTTGTTGGGTGGTTTTGGTAAAGCGCCATCTTTTGAACATAAATAACAAGTGATAGCAGGTTACGTGAGTAACTTGTTTTTGTTTTTCATATATATATATATATAGAGAGAGAGAGAGGTAGGTAGGTAGGTGTGTAGGTAGGTAGGTAGGTAGGTAGGTAGGTAGGTAGGTAGATAGATAGATAGATAGATAGATAGATAGATAGATAGATAGATAGATAGATAGATAGATAGATAGATAGATAGATAGATAGATAGATAGATAGATAGATAGATAGATAGATAGATAGATAGATAGATAGATAGATAGATAGATAGATAGATAGATTGATTGATTTAACTAAAATATGAAGCAAGTATGAAAATTTTTCAAACTTTTACAGTTATGCCTAGACGAATTGATAACGTAGTTTGCTTTACAGTTTCTCTTTTTGGGGGGAAGAAGAAATAAATCTTTACAATGGTATGGACTAGTTAAAAATATTTTATCTTTAAATATTTAAGAACTCATCCGTGCACAATTTAAGAATTAAATGGAAGATTTTTTTTTAAATTAAAAGTTGTTGTTTTTTTAAAAAAAGTCTTATTACATTTTTAATGAACAAACAATTAGTGATAATTGCAAAGTTTAAGGTTTTAATTGACGTTTTTCAAGGAAGTATTATTAATAAATGAAAAAAAAAAAAGTAAATAAAATTTCCTTGGCAAATAAAATAACTGCTAGGAACAGCGGGACGATCAAATAAATTACAAAATGACATACCTGAAATATTCTCATTCATGTTTGTAATATGTTTATTTAAAAAAAAAAAAATCAGTACGTCTTTCAACTACAAAACTTTAGAATGTTAATAGCAAAAAAGATAAATAGATTAACATACGAAAAACATATATAATCAACTGATTCGTTTCTCAGATCATGTGATATTTAAGTAATAAAATGACCGAGTTAGGCTTCGAACCAATGATCTTTAGTTTGGCATCCAACACTCTACTACTACATTAAACTGCACACACCCACACACACACACAAAAAAAAAACAAATTATGTCATAGCAAATTGACCATTTAATAGAACCATTAAGACTTATATAAGGCTAAAACCTTAGTACATGCGCCTTGAGTGCTTAAATGCCATTAAAAATATGCGTCTATTCATTCTTTATAGTACTGAATACTATCAATATTATTCCACTTTCAGTCTATCAACCGTAATGCTGTTTCCAACTGCTATAGCCTCAAATATTTTGTTTCTATTAGATAACTGAGAATTGTATTAGATAGTTCATCTATATGGTAACCTAAGTTTTATATTTATTATATTCAATTGTTCCATCTCTGAAAATCACTCTATTTTTTTTTTTTTTGGATAATTAGCAGATAAACTTTTGTTTTGCATTAACCTATTTTACTGAGCAAAACACTTGTAGTGTACACAGTATCTTTAATTATAAGTTATGTCATGCTTAGTTTAAAAACTAATGATGCATTTTATTATATTTTTGTTTATTTATCATGAAGTTTTAATTATAATAAAAAATGTTCATCCAATAAACATCACATGATCACCATTCTTTATGCTTACACAAATTGATAAGACAGAAGCAAAACTCTCCATACTGTGGGACCATTTAGTGCAAGCCAGAGTAACCAATGTATGTAGAAAAGTTTGTGCATAAAATTCCTGTCTAGTACCTACTCATTCAATATCTCCAGACTAGTTTCTAGCTTATGTATGCTTTTTTGAATGAGGTGCATTGGATCTAGATACTAGATAGAGATTTTATGCACTAAAATGGTATTTATTGAATAGAATCCTATTTCACCTACTATGTTCCATAATAATATTTATCCTGTATTTAAACTCCTCCAACTTCATCTATAGTTACATAGTTACATATACCCATGTGGGCATTGTTATATATGTATGGACACTTATATATGTGAGGAAGCTCTAATAAGAAACTGTTTATTAGTGTTAGAATCAAATTATTAGTTATAAATCTTTATTTTATTACAATGAAAATGTATGAATTTATTCATTATTTAGCTTAAAACTTGCATATAATTTCAATTTACAGGGACAAGAATACATATAAAACACAATGTTTACACAATTTAAATCTGTTTTAAAAGATTGCCTGTTTCATGGAAAATCTCATGCCACATGCACCTGGTTTAATTTGTGTGGGGACCAAAAACAGATTTTAAAATAAGACTAAAATAAATATTAAGACAAAGCAAAATTATTCAACCAGCACTATTTTTCTATGCATTGAATTTTGATTTTTGTTTTTTCTAAAATCTTAATGCAGAGTTTCAGATGTAATAAAACTATGTTAAATTTCAAGATTAAAAACTAAAACTGTAAACAAGTTAATGGAATTTTAGGGAGGGATCAAAAAGCTAATATAAAAAACCCAAATTTTAGCACTGAGGGGTCACTCTCTTAATATATATGAACAGTTGCTGCTGGGAGCTACATTTGTTTTGACAATGGAAATGAGTGGCTAAAAGGTTACAAATTTGCTGTCTTCCTTTTGAAGATTGGTTTATGGGAATGGAGGAGTTTGAGACCAACAGCCTGCCAAGAACACATTGGAAACAGTCTACTTAGAGAAGTAATAGTGCCAGTACAATGCCAGACAGTTCTGCCTAAAGAAGAAAATTATTGGGAATATTTTTTTCTGCAGAACTCTTTAAAATGAATCTAAATTTAAATTATTCTAATAAGTTTCTAAAGCTAGCTAAATTGTTGAATGTTCATCAATTATAACTTCTAAATATTTTCTCAATAAATTAACTAAACTATATAATAAATTTAGTGTAACCTTTAAATTAATAGTCATAATTGTAACAGTCTTGCCTATTAAATGAATAATTATAATTTAAGAATTCTCCTAAACATAGTAACTGTAACCAGTTATTATATCTATACTTTCCTAATCTGAGATCATGCCTATTCTTTTTATATTATTTGATTATTTCATTGATATTTATGATATGCCATAAATCAAAACAGAGATTGATAATATTAATAATTTAGAGAGATGATTACAAGCTCTTCTGTAATTGATTTATGCTGCTTCTTTAGCAAACATAAATCTCCATTTTGATTTACTTAGGCTACTATGTTTTAGTTTATTGTTATGGATTGCATGTTAATAAATATGTATAGTTAATAATCACAAGAATATTATAAAAGCATATTATTAATAAATAAATTAAACCTCAAATATGCTTTTCCCCTTCTTAGTTTATTATATAAGCTATCCAGATTGAATTTTTAAACTATATTTCTTTAATAAAACCTTTCTTAGCATGTTTTAAGTATGATGAGTAGTGAACTGGAATAAGGTAGTTTTGCAGAATGAAACTAAAGTATTTAGTGCATTAGTTTAATTGTAATATTATTTTAGTAAGCATTAGGAATGTGTCTTTACAAAGCTCAACACATGCAATATGCCTTTCTATATTTTTTTGTAAATGAGCTTCTGGTGAAATGCCATATGACTGTTATTAGTTTGGACTGCCTCAGAACTGGAACATGAGGGTCCAGAGATAAATTTGTAAAGCTGCTCCAATCTAGTAGCAAGTCATATGGTCCAAGGGAACCAAGCACTTGATACTGAATCCCATGAATAAATACACATTTAGATTGCAACTCTTATCTAGATAATGTAGTACCTTAGTATCAGAAGCTTCGCTACAAACATCAGTTCAATCCTACATATTATTATTCAGTTAAGCATTGATCTGAACACCAGATCTAGTTTATGTAATAATCTGCATAGGGAGCACATTTATTGCTTGTTATGTATAAGTTAGTTAGAATGAACTATATTTTATCCATTATCATTCTTGTAAGATTTAACTCATAGTAAATCTAAAATAGATGGCATACCATATTCAGCTATTACTATAAACTGCAAGTATTAATTAATTTGTAATAAACATAAACTTAAATTATTAAATGCAGCATAAAAGATGATACCTTGTATTTAACTCAACTTATCACTGTATAACATCTGCAAGTGTAAAACCTCAATGCACTTTTGTTTTTGTATTAACTTATCATTTAATAATTAAAGATATTAAACTTGTAATAATATTTAGTGTGTTATTCACAAGCCATTCCCAAATCTTATCCAAATCTATTTCATGTTGATTAATGATTAGTATATGCATTATCTTAGCAAGCCATGTGTGTGTATTTATTTAGTTAATTGCTAATTTATTGATTATTCCCTAAGACTCATATTCTACTCTGTGCTATTGCCAGCTTGCAAGCTAAATGAGGCTGAGTGTAACCTCATATTGGCCATCCATAGGGTAGTAAATCAAGGAGTGTTGGTAAAGAAACAGAGGTGCAATCTGATTTGAGGTCTCAACCCCTCATCTAGATTAGCTTTGGGATAATTTACCAATACTCTGGATTTTGTTGTGTGAATATGCAAATAAAACCATTACAGCACAAACCTTTCTACACCCATTTATTACTCTGGCTTGCACTGAATGTTACCACTGTATGGAGAGTTATGCCTCTGTGTGAAAAAAAAGAGTTTAATAAAAATATAGGGTTAACAGCTTTTTGCTTTATTTTAGATATAAAAAACTAATGCATTATAAATTTCTGAATAAAGAATAAAAAACATGACTTTTATTTTAATTTGGCTTGAAAGAAAACAATATTATTCTTATCAAAAAAATTAAATAATATATAAAATTAGAATTGTTATAAGAAATCATTTACAATTCATATGAAATAAATTGTACTTCACTTTAACCCAATGACTAATTGCTAGAAGAGAGTTACAAAATTACTATAATGCCTAATTAACATGATAAAAAACATATATGCACATACAGATATATCTAAACAAAGAATTGATATATGGCCTGCAGTTCAAACCTGGAAATATTTTTACTGTTTTGTATTTCTAAGGAAGCAATTCAGCTAATCATTTAATTTGTAGTCAGTTAATGGATACATAATTATTATTAGCTGGATGGTCAAAAAACAAATAAAAAATGCAAAAATCTTAATCACTTTACAGTTGAGTAATCTGATTAGTAAATACTTTTACTGTTTTATAAAGGATTGATAAAAAACTCTTTACCTTAAAGTCAACTTGATTGAGTATATTTATTATTTAGGACACAACATTAGAATCAGATTTTTTAATTTTTTAAAAATCAATTACTTCATATCTAATATTGCATTTAGCATTCTTCTTTGAATGATATTTTTTTCTTATTAAAATTCTTTAAGAAGTTTTTATTCCTCCAACATTTTTCCTCTTTTTATTGATCCTCTAAAATGCATATGAATTTATAATATACATCAATTCATGTTTTTCTTTCAATAAACCTATTTTTATTTTGTTCATTGAATTTTTAATCTCATATACTTTTTCTATTTCAAATTGACTATTTTACAAATGATGTTTATTATTTTTTGTTATTGTCTCTGTTTTTCATCCATATATTGTAACACATTATATGAAACATAAAAATTAATATTCTCAATTCTAATCTAATTTCTGTTATTAGAAGTAGCATTAAAATTGTAACTTATTGATAAACTTATTAGTTTTTCAGGATAGATTTGTATTTTTATTCTCTAAAAGAAGAAAGCGTATTTTATATGTAAAATGTTATGTGGAATGATTGACATCAAGAAGATTGTTTTCTGGCAAATAAGAATTGGCATTGAGTAGTTTTGAGTAGTTAATTCTATGATTTACTAAAGTAGAGAAAAAAGAAAAGAAAAAATGGCTTGGAAAAATTGAAAAACTTAAAACAATAAACAACTAATATAAACTTAAGTGGGATTAACAAGTAACCTGCAAACAATTACTTATAAAGATGGCTTAGTCAAAATATACAATTGCCTAGTTATTTAAAACTTTCTTGAGCAGAGAATTTAATGTATATATATATAAATTTGCAAATATATATATAAATAAAGCTTTTTATAATATTTAAAAAAAAAAAAAAGAAATACTTTTTGCTTTTTGTCTAAACATTAACTAAAATCTATTTAATAGAAATATTGAATTCATCATTAGTCAATATTAAGAAAGTTTTTAAAAATATTTATGTATTTGATTTGTAGATTTACTTATATTGTTGTTTATTTAATCACTATTTTTTTTATTTTGTGTTAGAAATATTCCTTAATATGATTTTGTCAGTGGTTATTATAACAATACTTTATTTTAAAAGCTTTGCTTTGTTATTTTAATTTAAAATAAACTTTATTATTTTTTATATTCTACTAAAAGTCAAATAATAGCAGTAAGAAAAATAAGTTTTTGTTAGACTTCACTATTATTATTTTTTTAATTAATTTATTTTACTATTATTTTAATTTCATTTTATTTTCTACAAATTATATTATAGTTTGTTATTAGAAAATAAATTGAATTAATAACACATTAAATATATATATAAAATGTATAGTAATAATAAAAATAACGTTAGAATATTTAATTTATATTATAAAATTAAATTTAATATTTGTAGTCTATTCTCATTAAACCAAATCAGCTTATTAAGCATATGTTTATGTGTATATATTATGAAGATGTATATACATTTATCAACACGCATATGTATGTACATTTATACCATATAATACTAAATTGTCCAAGCACTTTATTACTGTTACACAATGCTTTATTTACCACCCTTTCTTACCGTTTACAGTTTCGATTGCCCCAGCAATCTCCTTCAGAACTTTATATCTCCTAACCTCAACTATTACAATCAAATTTTCAATATGTTATAATGGGCTTAATAATTTTATATAGTTCGTTTTAGTTAACGGATTTATTACACAGCTATGATTGTTTTATATTTTATTACATAAGTCGTTAACTAACTAAAAAAAGGAAAGAATATCAAAATTTTATAACTTTGTAAATAGAGATTTAACACTGATTAAAATGTCTGTGTATAACCGATGACAGCATAATAGCTCTTCTATTTTTTCGTATTCTTTGTCATTATCATTAATTATTATTTTTTTGTGTCAGTATCACATTTTATCAGGTAACTAATTCTACACAGCTAATGAAAAACAAATGACAGAAAATATTTGATAAATAATAAGATTTTTATTATTAATTCATCCGAAATGTTTAGATCAGTCTGAATCAGCATTTTAAAATATTCAATTGATTATTTAAAATGTCAGTCTAAGAAAAAATTTAACTTAATCATTTTTTAAAAACAATGCACAGTTAAAACTATCCAGGAATACCAGTTAAAATGAAAGACAAAACAGAAATAATTATTGATTGTCTAGAATTAGTCAGGGTTGTTGGTTGTCTAAGGTTAGTCATAAAATAAAAATAACTTGTTATGGGAACGTGTTTGACTAGTTCAAATTAAATTTGATTTACATCATTTTTCATACACATTAAATCATAAAATTACAAAAAAAAAAATCAGATGTCACATGACCTAATTTAATAAACTTATGTTTACAATTGTTATATATAGAGCTCACAAAACAAACTCTTAACAAGCTTTGTAGAATACCTCACTGAGGATGGCAGTACCGGAAACTGTCTGAGGTTGGGGATATTCTACAAAGCTTGTTAAAAGTTTGTTTTGCAAACTCTATATATAACATTAAATCATTAACAAAGTTTGCTTGTACAATTATATAAAATGTATTTCCATTATTCCATTCCTAACATAAATAAAACAAGAGCTATTGAAAATTAGCATTTTGAATATTCAGTTCTGTCACTATGTTATGATACACATATGTATAAAAAATAACAACCATATTTGCCTTACACCATATAATTTCAGGAAGCATGTAATTCTCTCTATTATTAGTCTTGGATCCAAAAATCTTGTAGTTTATGTCTAATTGTGCAATATTTTTTTTGAAAATCTTGAACATTTTAAAAGCTCTGCAGAATCAGATAACATATGGTAAATGTAATTTTATTTTGTTATAAAGAATGTTTAAAGCAAAATATTCTCTCAGTGGCTTAACCCTTATGCATATTTCCAGATATAATTGTTTTAATGACAAATTTTTTTTGTAAGCTTTCAACTTTTGATTTTAGTATTAAGCTGTTAAGCTATATCAGACTTCAGTAAATTGAACGTGATTTGGTAGTATAATAGGTTTTTAAATAATAAAAAAATCTGAAAATTCATATTTGAGCCTTGCAAATATTGAAAAAAATAAGATCACAATGACAATAAACAATGCTTTCATTATTGAACCCATAGCAGTGCAGAATAACTTCAGAAAATGAATGAAATCTTTTATAACTGAAATTTGTTTTCAAAATGTGAATGAAACAATATTAATTTATATTTATTAAATTCTGGTTTAAAATATTAAAATTGTCTCCTAGTTTTCCAAATATTTCAAATTATTTTAAATCAATGATGATTAGGATGTATTAATCATAAATTTCATAAGGTGGGCTGATCAAAATGCCATGATTTTTTTAATGTTATGCTAAACATTATTACTTTTTAGTTCTAAAAATAAAATATATATGTTTAAAAAATAGTGTAATAATATTTATTTTTTTATTTTTATTAATTATTACACACATATTGTGTAACAATAATTTGAATCTTAATAAACTTTGCAAAAAAGTGACATTTTTAGTTATTCCCAAAACATTCTTAAAATAACTTCACAAATAGTGTGAAGACTAATTACAAAGAATACATCAATCAAAGAGAAGAAGGCAGAACATAAGATTTTTTACTTTGCTGCTATTCAATTTTACTGGACTCTTTTAATTTTTTTTTAAAATTAAAATATTAATATATTAAAACACTGCAAATTTACAAATTTAACAAAAAGAAAATAGCCAAATATCTCTACAGATGGTTCTACAAATAATTTTTCTTAATAAAATTACAGCAATTTTTTTTAGATTTCTCTGACCAAATGTCTCCAGGCTAATATTTTTTGTGGTTAAATGGCAATGGCTGTAAGACAGTTTTGCAATGAATCTGCCATATATGGTAAAATAATACCACTCATTAGAAAATTATTATTTTATGATATAATTACACTTTTAAATGGGCATTTAAAAGAAGTAACATGAATAAAAATCATTTTAAATGATTCTGTATTTTTATCTTGATTTTATTGTCACTGCCATTATTAATTGCTTTAGATCTTCCAAATGCTCATAAAATATAGGTTCAAAGATCATTTTGCTAATGCTGTTGACAATCCAAGCACTGAATTTTCTTTGACTGCTTAAAATGTTTATATAAAATAAATAAGTTGATAATTGGAATATTTAATGTTTTGAATAAAATTGTCATTGACCAATGCCTTGTTTGCTTGCTAGAACATGTATATGAACATTTTATGCAACAATGCAACATAAAAAAGCTATACAGCACACAATTTTTATAGACCTGTTAATTGAATGCAATTTTAAAAAAATACAAGCAAATATTATAATAAAATAAATTTGATTTTTATTGCTCTAAGAATTACAAAAAATATATAATGATCAATGAATTTTATTAGTGCTGTATCAGATTGTAATTCTATCTAAAAGATTAAATAAAATCCATTTATCATTACATTGTTTAAAATCTTCTAATAAGAGCAGGAAGTAAATTTTAATATATTTCATAAGTGTTAATAAGTTATTAAAAGAAATGGAAGTAAAGTGAATGATTTAATATATTCATGCTCTCATTTTAAGTTATTTAAAATTGGCCTATATAAGTGCATTTAGGTTTGAAAATAAAATGTTCATTTTTATTTTCTCAAAATTTTTATCTTGTGTCTGGAATGAGAATATCCTCATGTTTAACATCATTTATTTGATAGTATTATGATGCTAGTGAGACAAATTTATTACCTTCTAAATAGAAAAAATATATTTATTTAAAACCACAAAAAAAATCAAAAAATATAATAATAGATTGCAAAGAAAATGAGGAAACAAAATTACTTATATTTTGACTACAAGCAGTAAGACATCTAGTAAACTTCAAAACAGTGGCATAATACTTAGACTTAATATAAATTCAATATAATTTAAGTTTTGTAAAATAAAAACATATTTAGAAAAGTACTAAGATAGGCACCTGTTCAATTTGAAAAATAATATGAAATTAAGTCATTTGAAAATTGACAGTGGTGTAACTTATTACATGTAATCATTGAAGGTTAACAATATTTTTAAAAAATGCATTGTAATAATAGTTATGAGAAGAATTGAAAAGAACATTCTTTGTAATTATATAAAATTAATAAATATTCATTAATTATCTGTGATAATGTAAAAAAAGAGTACAATTTTATTATACACTTTAAATAAAATATGATATATCTCAAGGTCTTAAAGATTTAAATTTTATAAAACAAGAGTGATAAATGAAACAAAAGATTGTTTATATAAGCATTAATTTTTTACTTGTTCATATTTTTTTTTTGAAAATCAATCAAATTTATATTTTTTTATTTGATAAATTGTATTCTTTATTATATTTTAAGAAATTTTAAATTATTTGTTAAAATTATAGTCTGCAGGTGAAAATTATTCTTAAAAATATTATTTTAATTTTTCAACATAGAAAAATATATAATGAACTGATGTACATAATAAGATTTGTAAATAACAATAACTTTTTCTTAGTGGATTAATTCCACATCACTGGCATACATATTAAACTAAAATAATGACTATTGTTTTAACTTATTTCTCAACACCCAAATGAATTATTTTTTTAGAGTACTTAAAGATCACAAAATTTTATATTTAATTTAAAATTATATATATATATATATATATATATATAAAGGTAAATATAAGTCTCTTTATGTTTAATATGAATACATTTTCATTCAGCCAATTACAAATTGTGGTTGTAAATTATTGATATTTCTTGACTTGTCTTCTTCTAATAATAAATATTTTCAAATAAAATCTGAACTTAATCACATTATTCTTCTAAAAAATAAATATTACATAAATATTTTGTAAAAAAAATAATAATCATAAATATGTAAACAAACTATCAAAAATATTTTTTTCATTTTCAAAATCTAACAAAAGAATGAACAAAAGAATGCATGAGCTCAAAAAACACTTGCAAACACATTCCTGCTGAAAGAAGCAATCAGAAAATTTGTAGGCTGACTGTCAACTTATTTGTAAAATAATTCTCTTTATGACACTGATATCTTGAGCATTTTTTTAAATTAATACATCAATATTACTTTAGTTCTAGTTTTTACTGATAAATGAGTGCAAAACCAGAAAAATAGTACTAAAAAGAGCCACACAATTATAATTTAAAACTGAATCATCACAGTGTCATCATTTCCTCTGGAGTTTCCATAGTGATTCATATAACATATTAAAGCTTTTTATTGCTTATATACCAAAAGGTTATTGAAATTTTAAATGCTATAAAAAAGTCTCACCATGAATATATATTTATAAAGTTTATATATAAAAAAATAAAATCATTTGTTTAAAAAACAATTCTTAATTTAAAACATTTTCATTAAAATGTATACATAAATTAAAGTTTATATAAATTAATGCAGATATATTTACTTTGCTTAAGAGTGACTTTGTTGTTTGAATTGTAACTATATTTATTTTAAAATTGTCCTATATATGTATGATGTTATAACTCAAATAGATTTTGTGATTCGATATTTATTCTGACTGTATTATTTTTATTTACCAACAAATTAAAACATACAGAGTACTTCATTTTAAGATGGTTTAGTAGACCTTCAGCATTGTTTATTCTCCTACAGCTACCAATTATGCTATTTTTTATTTTAATTGTTGTTAGCAACGAGCAAAAAATATATATATTTTCTGTAGTGTTTGTATATTTGCGATTATTTTTACAAATATTTGTATAATAATTATTTCAAAACAAAAGTATACATAATCACATTTTAATTTTAGTTGAATATTTTTTTTTCTAAAAAAGAAATATAAGTTTAAAAAAATTGTCAGATTGGAAAAAATAAAACTGTGATTGGTATACTTTATTAAACACAATAATGTAAACATTTGTAATATTTTAATAATTTTAAATACAATTTTAAAGTTCAGAACCGAATTTTATAGATTTATAATGATTTACTATTATTTATTGTCATTTTACAAATGAAATTTTTATCAACAAAGATTTAACACAATTTTATTTTTTTCACCAGCATTGTCATTGTTTAATAATACAATAAAAAAAGTAATTGTTCTCAATATGCAATTCACTTCATTTTTCTTTACAATTATTTATATTTGTAGAATTCAAATATATATATGTTTTTATATAATTCTACCAAACTTGTACTTTTCAAATTAATATGAAAAGATAACAATAACTCTAAAATAAGTCTTAAAAACACTGAGTTAGTTTTTGGCAGATTGTTGACAGAATCATAGTGCTGAATAGAACTGTGTCATTAAAATATATATCTCTCCATACGTCAGTAACTGATATAAAATTTTTGTATTGCTTTTCTGTTAAGCAAGTCTCAGATCTATAAGTAAGAATTGGTATAAAACATATTTAAGGTCTTCTTTTTCAAAGATATAGGCATATTTTCTTTGAATATTGTATTTCTAACAAAAGCACTCCATCCAAGTTTAATTCTCTGATTAATTTTATTCATGACTTTTTCACTTGTATCAATAATGTGATCAAGTATTTATTGTTAATTTCTAATTCAAAATTATCAATTTTTCATACTTATTTGTTCGAGAAAATCCATTAAACCATTACTTTAATTTTTTTTTCATTTACCTTTAGCCATTCCAAAAAAAAGTGATGTTATTATGTAATGTTATTTAGGGATGTAATAGAAATCTCAAACAGGAAAATTCTGACTTAGATGGATAGGGGTAAGCTGTAAAATTTGGGTGAAATTGAGAACTGTTTCAGAATTATTGTGTTAAAGTTAGAGATGAAATATGATAAAAAAAATTAAATTTCCTAGCTAAGAAACAAGGTATTATGCTGTGAATTGGGTGAATTTCACTGCAGTTATATTTCTGGAACCAATAAGCAACATAATAGAACTAGGCTTCAGAGTCATTGCTGGAGTCCGAAAGTGCCCAATGATGGAAGTCATCGTTGATATTGAAGAGAAATTTGAAAACATATTGCAAAAGATAAGTGATCGAAAAACAGCTAAATTGCTTAGTTCATTGGATGGTTAAAATAAATAAAATAAAGCAATTTTTTTTAAAAACAATAATATAATATTGTTAAAAAAGATAAAGGCAATAGATTTTTCTAGTTAAATTTCAATGATTATGAAAACACATAGACACATATAATTCAAATATTGCAAAGACAAGTTTGTATTCACTATTTTGAGAAGATTATGTAACAAGGTGTGCATGTGAACCAAGTATCTTGCAATTTACCCCTCTGCAGTATTACCACTTTGATTGTTCACTAATATAAAGTTACAGAAAGGCCAGCCACTGAGATTGATGATTTATTTCAGTGAAGGATATTATTTCAAGACTACAAAGAAAATAGCCAACTGGCTGATTGAAGATTTTGTATTTGTCTCCTATACTATTAGGTCATCATTTAAGTGGGTGAGAAGAATTAAAAACATTAAAGTTAATAAAGATCACAAACTAGCCTCATTAGACAGTAACGAGCTATATGTGTCAATGTCTTGTGACCTTTCCATCAGCATTATACAAGACTTGTTGCAGCAAAATAACTATAATCAATGAAAAAAACAGTTTGTAGTCAAAGTTTTAAAATGGATTAATAATGAAATTGTAGCTATTGCCAATAGGAAATTTTACAAAATGAGAAGCAGGTGGTCCATGAGACTACAATTAAGTGGTATTATTAGTAATATTGTTCTCTCAAAATTTGAAAATCAACAACATATCAAAATATTTGGTCTCTGTAGCTAATGACATCTATATGAGAAATATAGATGACATATTCATGTGTATGTTGGAAGATGAAATTAACAATATAACTTTAGAACTGGCTAAAGTGTCACCTCTGGAATGGACTAATAAAAATAAAGACAACAATCAAGGGATAAAATATCTGTTTATATATCCCAAAAAACAAGGGTGAGCTTGACTATAAAATAAATGTGAAACCAATCCAAGTGGAAAGTGCCATCCATCCCAAGTCCAAAGTTTCATTTGAAAATAAACTTGTACATTTAAAAGGTTTCTTACATAGAAACAAGAAATTATACAAATATAAGGCTGACAGAAAAAGCAATATTGAGGTATATCTATATATATATATATATATATATATATATATATATATATATATATATATAATTAGTTTCCAACCAGTAACCACCTAAACATTCACAGTATATATATATATATATATATATATATATATATATATATATATATATATATATATATATATATATATATATACAAATCAATATATATATATATATATATCAAAATACAGTACAATTTATATAAATTATATTCTTTTAGAAGTACTTTCGACTATACACTTTGTAGTCTTTATCAACTATATAACGTTGAATAATCAAAACGAGACCTATATAGTTGATAAAGACTACAAAGTGTATAGTCAAAAGTACTTCTAAAAGAATATAATTTATATAAATTGTACTGTATTTTGATATATATATATATTGATTTGTATATTACATATATTGTGAAACGAATACAGATTATCAAAACAGTTGAAAATTTTTATAATAACATCAAAAAAGTTGCTGACAATAATTTACCTTGTTAAATCATGGATAAGCTTGCCTTACATCCCTCATATTGTAATGAACCTTCTAAAGACTTAAATGGACATATTTAGAATTGACTTCAGATTGCCTATTTCACTCAACAACCTTTTAAACAATACAAAAGACAGAATTTCTTTTGATCACACTCCCCAGATTGTATATAAAATCTCATGCCCTGTCCCATCCTGTAGTTGGATGTATTACGGGGGATCTCATGTTAAAAAATCATCAAGAGTCACCAAGCATACACATTTGTATAATAAAGCTGTTAAATTATGAATACAAATCAATCCTTTTTCATCATGAAGTGGCTATGAAAGACATCTTTTCTCCCTCCAATCTTAAAATAATATGAGCAGAGAGGAATGATAAAAAAATAAAATATAAAGAGACTTTGGTCATTTGCAAGAGATCCTCATTCTATTAAGTGAAAAAATTCCTGCAGCTCATTATCCAAAAAATGTAACATGTAATTTATATACTGTCTTATTCACATATTGATCGTCATCACTAAATATATATTTTTAACATCACATTTCTATTTAGCACTATGAGTTGGGCAGCAATCTCTTAAAAGTTAGTTCAGTGCTTTTTAAGACTTATTTCAGAATTATTTTATCTTTTTATAGTAACTTTTTTTTTAAAAAAAAAAAAAGTTTATTTACTAGTACAAGTATGGTAGAATTACCTAATTTTATGGGAAGTATAACTATTGAGATGTATATGTTTTCATTTATAAATTTATATTTTTATTAAATCAAACTCAATTTATTAAACTTTAATATAAAATGAAGCTTTAAATATTAACATTTACAAAACTTTCACTAATGAGGGCAATAGAAATGTTAATACATTGAAGGAATAAAGATATAAATGTATAAAATAATATGTATTTATAAATTGCACTGTAAATGTGTGTTTATATTGGCCCTCTTGAAGATAAGAATTCTTTTAATGGAACATCAAGTTAAGCATTAAGCAGGAATTGAATTATTACTTATGTATATCAGAAATAAGATAATTCTCTATTCTCTCAATGTAAAATATTTTTTCAAATATATATATATGTGTGTGTGTGTGTGCGTGTGTTTGTGATAGGGTTTTTTCTATTGTTAATGTGTTTTCGAATTTTTATATACAAAGTACAAATGAGAAATATTTCTATTCATTTGATGAATAGTATTTGTTGCTGAGATTTTATATATAGTAGAGATGCAAGATTTCTGAACATTTTAATAACTGCTAGAGATTCATTTTCAAATCTTGTACTTTTAGCAGAGCTGATTAATTCTTCTGCCTATAGTCACGTAGCCATGTAATGTATGAAATCTCAAAAGAGAGATTAATAACTTTGTAATATCTTTGTTTATATTACAATTTTCAATATATGCATAATTTTTAAACAGTTATATTTTTATATGGAATCTAACATAGTAGATAAACATATTTAAAACTGCAGTGACTGGTTTATATATGTTGCTTGTTATACCATAATTTTAGCTAATTTTTAAATGTTTTAGGCAAAAGTATGTGTCACAAACTCTGCATCAATTATTTTTAAACTTTTAAGCTATTATCATGAATTGTAGTTACTAATAAAAAGACAATTCTTTAATTCCATTTCAATAATCCATACAATAGCTTTAGGGTTTCATGCCTTTGAGCTGACCATAATACAGTGGGCATAAGTTTAATTGAAATATCGAGAAAGAGAATAGATGACCACAAATCTAAGTTTAATTATTTAAAAGATATAAATCATCTATAAAACTGTTATGGTATATTGCAAATTTAAATACTTTTTCACTTTTTACCAGCATCTAGTGGCTATTTGAATAAAATGTTCAACTTTTTATTTTAATTAAATAACTTGTTGGGTTTTTTTTAATTTCATTTCTGATCATTTCAAATTATTTTTGTAGAATTATCAATGAAAATCATTTTTTAAAAATAATATTTCAATTTTCCAAATATAAAAAAGTAATAAACTGAAAGAGATAATCAGAATGATAAATAGCTTTTTGTTTTACAAGTTGCCTGATAAATACAAAACAAAAAATGTTACATCTACGTTTAGCATCCTCTCTCGAGGGCCACGTATACCTCATTTTACCCTTATTTTATAATAAATTCATACCTTAATCTATATTTTAATTTCAAAAAAATATGCATTTGGAAGTGTTTTTGCAAAAAAAAAAAAAAGATTTTTTTCTTGATGCATATGGTTATAGTAAGTGCTGATTGTCCAGCTTCTTTTACCTTATATGGTGCTTCAAAGCATTGAATGTCCACTTCAGCCATTGTTGACCATGTGTTTCTAACTGTCAAAGTTAGAAATCATATCAAAATGTTTTAAGCTTTCATAACAGATTTTAACTGTAAATAAATATATTTGCCATAATTTTTACATTCATAATTATTTTTTACATTAATTTACCTAAATATAAACTTTGATTTGAAAATTTAAAAATTTTACAAAAAAAAAATAAACAAGACAAGTGAATAACACTTGACCACTATTTGAGACAAGTTAATAATGCTTGACCACTATTTGCATATTAATGACATTCAGTGAAAACTAGCAAAATGCAACTATTTTTCATAAATATTTATATATTTTATGATCATTTTTTACATTATATTGGCTATAATATGTATAGATTTAGATTTGTATTTAAAATATTTAATTTTAGATGAAGAAAAAACAATAGAAGTGAATAATCAGCATTCATAACTTTTAAGACATGAGAAATCAATGGAGATTATAATTTGTTGAAATATAATACTTTTGGTTTACTGCAGGCTATTTTTCTTATGGTTTTCTTATATTTTTCTTCAGTTATTAATTTTTCATTATATTTAAACAATTTGAATGGAAAATAATTCAATTTTTAGAAGCTAAATTAAAACAATTCTGATTATTATACATTAATATATTTATGAATAGAAATGGACTAGAACCATATTTGCCAAATAAAATCACTCAAATTTTTACTCAATCTGGACAATAAGAAAATTTGTCAGCCAAAAGGATTTATAATGCATAATTTTCATGAATGCTGAAAAAAAATGTTTTTGTTTTAGCACCATATTTGTAAAAAAAAATATTGTTTAGATTACATAAGATAATAAAATTCTATTTTAAAATCTTCTACAGTGATTTTGAAGGTGTTTCTGTTTCAGGAGCCACAACTTCCTACTTTACATTGTTATACTTCCCTTTATTTGCCTTCTTCTAAAAGTTCAAATAATATCGGAGCTTAATAAAAAATAACCTTGTCAAAAATAAATATTTTATAAATATTTTGAAAATATATCCATAAATAATTAAACAAACTATGATAATTATATATTTTCAGAATTTAAACAAAATGAATGTACAGTCTTTAAAGTTGTCACAAATGATCTCAGGCCAGAGAACAAAGAAGCAAGCAATCCATAGTATTGTCTCTTTTGTATTATATTTTTTCTGTATTCTATTGGCACTGAGATTTTTTTAAAATTAATAATCAATACTATTTTAAACCAGTCTGTGCTCTCAAATAAGCACACAATTAGCAATTGAATGCTAATGGCAATTGTAAGATAGTTAATTAAGCAAAATGATTAAATTATTATCAGTGTTATCACAACGTTGCAGTCAAAACTGTGAAAACATTACATGGGTAATATAATGATACAATATAAGTTTAATTTATTTTTCAGCATTTCCTAACTTAGCTAATTAATTAATGCTGTGAGAAATCTGGATTTCTTTCTTGAAGGTTGATGTTTCTCAAAATGTTGTTCCAATGTGTAAGTCATTACATATTATATAAATATATTTTATATTTAGTAGATATTTTTACTAAACCAAGAAAATAATAATTATTATTATATGGATACAAACTATCTCAAAAACATAGGTCATCTAATATGATGTTTATTACAAATTGAGTCATGATATGCATAATTTTATAATATAGATCACATAAAATGGATCTTCATTACTTTTTTCATAAATTGATTTGTTTTTGTGATGACACTTAAGACTAAAGCTCCACAAATATTTTTTCTCATTTAATACCAAATCTCACAACTTGTCGTATTACTTATATATGGCTCGGCCAAAGCATGATAATTTATACTTCATGGATATTCACAAATCACTACTTATAATTTGAGTAAAAAACACACATGGATCTCTTGATCTCTTGTTCTCTTTCAGTTATATAAAATTTTGGCACTCCTATTTGGATATTTGTTCTATTGTTATCTTCCATTACTATATATATAATTTTAAAATATTAATTAATAAAAAACTTATAATCTTTCATCAGAATAAATACTGATTTATACACTTTATAAAAGGTATTCATATTACAACTTGCACAAGATTGATTTTTAAATTATATGCAAGTGCAATTTTTTGTTGTTGCAAAGCGTAAAATGTTTTTCCATTATAACTACTTTATCAATAAAATAGTCACTATATACATGATTGGTTTCAAACAAAATTGTGAATTTTGAAATTCATGAATATTAGTGCTACTACGTAAAATATTTACTTTTAGCATATATATTGTATAGTATCTTATATATATATATATATATATATATAAGATACTATATATATATATATATATATATATATATATAAAAGGCCAGATTGTATCAATAAGCGAGATGATACGTGCAAACTTCCTCCTATTTGGAAAGATTTCTTTAAAAAACATTCTTAAATTTAACATTTTTGCTATTGGTGGGATTTTTAATGTTTTATTCAAACCAGTGATTGTAGCGCCTCTACAACCGTCTTTCTACCTTTTTATAACTTTGTGGATGGCTTGTGTGACCAAGTCGAAACGTCAGTATATTGATATTAAAAGTTTTTAACACGGATGAACCCGCAAAATATGTATTTTATATATTTAACCCGTGCAAATCTTCGTTTTAACATATATATATATATTATTTGCAGGATATTCTGTATAGTGAAAAAGCTAAATGCTGACATTTCAGTACAATATCAAGTACCTTCCTCAGAGCGTCCTCTTTCTCA
Source organism: Epiperipatus broadwayi (assembly GCA_028023455.1). Lineage (NCBI taxonomy): Eukaryota > Metazoa > Onychophora > Udeonychophora > Euonychophora > Peripatidae > Epiperipatus > Epiperipatus broadwayi. The sequence continues at coordinate 59,367 of JAQFVV010012881.1, read as the reverse complement.
AATCATAAGAATGCATGTGAGTTTTAAAATCATTTTTTATCATTTTCTTTCTTTTCATATTTAAATTCTATTGGCTAAGAAGTTTTAAAATGTATTTTCTCTTCCAATAGCTTCTTCCAAATGTTGTTAATCTTCTTTAATTCACACCTTTCATTTATGCTCTTGGGCCTTTTAAAAATTTCTATAGCTTCTCTTAGCAATCTCTGATCATATTGTTTAATTTTTGCTAAAATATTTGTTTTTTCAAAATTGATATCATGATTATTTAATTTTATATGAGAATAAATAGCTGATGAATTGGATTTTTTCTGACTTCCAGAATGTGTTTTTTCTTTCTAATATTTATTCTATAATTGGTCTGTCCAATATATGTATGTGAACAGACCCTACATGGAATTTCATATACACCATGACACTCCAAAGCAATTTTATCTTTAGGAAGTGGAAACATTTTACTATTTTTTATAAGTAGTGTAAACTGTGTGAATATTATTATTCTTTAAAATGTTACCAATTTTATCAGTTACTCCTTTTATATGTGGTAAAATTGCCTTAATTTCTGATGTATCAAAATCTTTTTTCTGCTACTAATAAAATGCTTCTTGATAATGGTTTTAATTACAACATTATTAATAGGGCTTATACTTATAAAAAAAAGATTTTGATACATCGGAAATTAAGACAACTAACACTTTGAAATGCTAACCTTCCCACAATTCTGTGATTTTAAAATTTGCTGCCTGTCTGTTAATTAAGACTTGTTATTATTTGTATATTACAATAGCTTCTTTTATTTTCCTTTTGTTATTATTTTTTCAATTTACAATATTATTACATTATTACAATTGAAGTTAAAACCATATAGGACTTATTACAGTCATAAAAAACAGATGCTGAAACATTATTATTTACTTTGCAATTTTGTTTCATTTTCTGAACCTATTTTAATCAAATGTTATTTAATTCTTTCTTCCAATGTGCATCTCAATTTCCCTATATATTCACTACCACACCTACATATCCATTTATAAATGATGCAATTTTTATTTATAAATGAGGTTTTATTTTTAGAGTTATTTATTAACCCATTTACTGTCAAATATTCCAGATGGCCAAGTAAGATAAAACTCTAAACTTTTGATTGGTCAATTACAGAATCAGCAGTAAAAATATATTCATCTTTTAATTTTATATTCATTTTACTGTTGTTTATAAAAAGTATATTAATAATTTGACAGATTATGAAAGTGAATGAAAGTTTTTTCAAAAATAAATTTCTATTTATAATTATAAAAATATTCAATAGCGGAAAACCTAAAAAGAACATTCATAACAAATGAGAAAGTGCTGTGGACTTCATTGATTTCTTTTCTCAATTTACATTAGTATAAAAGTAAATACCTTTTTACTAAAATCTTACTATTTTTCTAAAATAACTATATTTATAGCATATTTCATCAAAATACATTATAATATGTAAATAAATGCCAGAAAAATATTCTAATATTCATTTTTGTTTGAAAATGAAATAAAAGCTTGGGATGATGAAATTTATTGACAGGTGTCAATATTGTTCTTACCACTGGTTTCTTTTTCCATTTATGTTCATGTAAAGTAAAGAATTTTTTACTAAAATCTTACTATTTTTTAAAATAATTATATTTTAGCATATTTTATAAAAAGACATTATAATAATTTATCAAAATAATTTATAATATGTAAAAAAAATGATTAAAAATGCTCTAAAACATTTATTTCCATTTTCAAAATCAAAACAAAGAAGTTAGAGTGGTGAAATTTATTGACAAGTGCTCTTCTTTTGTTTGTGATGACAATTAAACAATCAGCATCTAGGAAAGTTTGTCTTTTCCTTTTTTTATAGCTTCTTAAGTCAGTATTATTGATTTTTTTACTTGTAAAATAATTCAAATGAGGGCAGCATCTTATGGTACTTTTTAAGCTTTAAAATGAGCCTAAATTAACTATGACAACATTTAAACTAGCAGTTTTAGAGCAACTTAAAGCCGTGTTCAAGTTAACTTAAACAATCTGGAAAGGGATTATTTTTTTACTATAGCAGGTGCAAAAATTCAATGTCACATATACTTTTATAAATTTTTCTTATAAAATTTACTTGATCATTTGAAATATATGGTATTGATATCTATATTTTTTATTAGCAGGAGAATCAATATTATTATTAATATTTTTATTTTTATATTTTGTATTAAAATTTTTAATAACATTTTTATTATATATATATATATTGTAAACGGTCGGGTTTAAACCCTGTTTACAATGTAGAAAAGCGCACACATGTGTTATATATTTTTTTTAATTAGTTTCATATAGTTTGGTTTTATTCCGTTTTAGTATTTATTTTGTTAGTGGAAGAAAATGTTTAAAATCTTATTAAAGTGAGAAAAGAGGGAGTGGGGGGAATTTGCGTTTTGTTTTTAGTGAAAGTGATACATGTATGTATGTGCGGTGTGGATGGACAATTTCAAAAGAAGAAAAAATAATAATAATAATGAGAAACGAACGTATGAATAAATTTGGTATCCAAGATGAGATTATTGTAAGAGAACAGAAAGAAAAAAAATATGTATTGGAGACCTTATCTTAGGAATTTAAAAAAGTAGAAAAAAAGAAAGAAAAAAAAAAGGAAGGGTTGAAAAAGGTCAGGAATGTTGTTTTCCAGAATACCCGAAGGTGCGAAAAGTTTCTTTGCTTGTTAGCCTGACTGGCCATCTATACCACGTGGTGAGGAAAAAAGGGGGCGGACTGTTTTTGCGAGGACAAAAGAGAGGAGTGAAAAAAAAAAAAAAAAGAAAAAAAAAGTGACAGAGAGAAGTAGTTTGGTTTTTTTGGTTGTGTCTTTTTTTGGAAGGGAATCGCCATTTTTTTTTTTTAAAAAGAAAAAAAAAGAAAAAAAAGGAATAGCTAAGGCTACGGCCGAATATGCGTACAGTGGGGTAAAAGCTTAAGCATGCTGGGTTTTCTGTGCCTTACCCCGAAGAGACCATGCGGCAGTAAACGGAGAACATCTACCGGAGATCTATTAACTTTTCACAAAAGAACTGACCCGACTCGAAAATGGATTATAGCGTGATAAACCGCCTCGTGCGTCTATTTCAAATTTCATATGTTTTCGTCCTGTTTTAATATCCCCGGGGATCACATCGGACAAAATTGCAGGTAATGTGAACTTAAAATATTTATTTTCTAACTATTACCACGTTCTCTCCGAAGTTTTCAAGGAGAATGAACAAAGGCAAGAAAGATATTTTTTTTGAGAAGGCCGTTCAAATCCAGCTGATTAGATTTTGTCTGTACATACGTTCGTTTCTTATTCAGTTGAAAATCCACACAGTATATATGTATGTTTTCTTAGTTTATGTAAACAATGTGGGGGGGGGATACAGGCAAATATTTTCCAAAAAGGAAAAGAAGGGAAAAATTATAATAAAAGGTGTTATTTTAAAGCTTGTATTACATGTATATTTTTTTTTTATTTAACTCATGAAAGATAGTCCACGAATTTAGGCAATTGGTTCGGATTTCCTTGTTAAGAGATGCATGGAGTCCCCCGTACATTTTTCTACGGTTTATTGACCACCCGCCCTGAGTACTGAGCTAGAGGTGTGGCCCTATCACAATTGTATTCTGATCTTACAGCATAATACTTATGTAAAAAGTAAGTTTGGCGCTTGGAGTCTAAAATAAAAAAAAACTGACGTCCATAAATATGCTGTGAGAAAGATACGAGTTTTCTTATCAATATTCTGATTAGATAGGGAGAGGATATATATAAGTATACGGGTAACGAGTACACCCGCTACAATGGCGTCCCAACTAAGGCTTTTGAAGAACGGAAGGTAGGGGGACCCGAGTAGAAAGAGTAAAGATTCGATAAGGAAAAGGAGGGGGAGTAGGATGGAAACATTATAGAGACGTAAAGTTTGTTTCGGTTAAAATGGGTTTAGTGAAAGACAGAAAATAGTTTCCGAGCGTTTGATAAAGAAATTAGATACGTAGCATGGCGCTTTGGGGGGGGAGAGGAAAACCTACCACGTTGTGATTTTGGAAGCAGTCAAAACAAGGTACTACGTTTGTTTTTTTTTATTATTTTATTTATATATATATAATCGATACGTAGAATATAAAAGATAGAGTGTATAGAATAGGGAAGATGGGAATGATAAAAATAAAAATATATGAGGGGAGGAAGGAGGAGATGCCGATAGATCACCTTAGGAGTCTGCAAAGGTATTTTGAAGGTTATGGAATACCGGAAGATATGAAGACGATAGTAGCATCAGACCACCTTGAGGCTCAGGCTAGGGATTGGTGGAATTCACTGATACACCAGCCACAGACATTTGTGGACTACAAGACAACCCTGGAGAGAGTGTTCTGGAGTGAAGAGAGACAGGAGGATATTCGGTCCCGAATAATAAGGGAAAAGTTCCAAGAGGGCGGACCAGAGGAATACGTAGAGTTTTTTAGGCGACAAGTGGCCATACTCAAGACGTTAAAAGCATGTGATCTGTCAGAGAAACAGATGGTGAAGACAGTATGTAATAACTTGCCCATAGAAATAAGAGTGATACTGGGAAAAGGAGAGAACTCTACTAAAGAAATAGACGAAGTATTGAGTAAAATGGAAGTGAGTGCGAAAATGAGACAGATACGGGGGAAAAGGAAATAGATCAAGGGAGAGACATAGGGTTCAGTCAACAATCGAATTCAAAATGTATGGGAAATCTGATTTGTTCATGGGAGGACCGGGTACCAAGTTACGCATGCCAAACATGTCCAAAAATACAGATAGCAACTGGACAGACGAAAGTGGAAGCACTTATAGATACGGGAAGTCAGGTCTCTGTAATAACAGAGGGATTATATTGTAAACTCATCAGGGAACAACCAGACATACCTGTTTTGCCTTTGAAAGCGGTACAGGTGGCAATGGCCAACAACAGAAAGGCCAAAGTTGAACCCAAACAGATATGGCTGGATGTTAAAATCCAGGAAGTAAGTTGCCCTCATGCATTTTTAATTATGAAAAATCTGATTTGTGATGTTCTATTGGGAACTGATTTTTTGTACAAGTATAAGTGTAAGTTGAACTACGAAAGTAGACAAGCCACATGCAATGGGGAGGTGGTTGGATTCGTGATGGATAGTACAGATGTTTCGATGGGCACTGTGCAAGTCATCGATGACAACAAGGATAACGTGATAACGGATAAGATAGAGCAGGTAAAACTGGCTGGGGGAAAAGGGAAGGAAACGCTAAGAAAGATACTGAGAGACTACCATCAGGTGTTTTCAGATATACCGGGCATAATACCAGGCTTCGAACAAAGAATTCAGGTAAACGAAACTCAACCATTTAAGGCAAAATCATACCCCATTCCCCATCAATATAGAGAACAGGTGAAAGCACAGATAGATCAAATGTTGGAATGGGGAATCATATCAAAAAGTTCATCGGCATATTGTAATCCAATAGTCGTGGTAAAAAAAAAAGATAACTCCGTACGGCTGTGCCTTGATGCGAGGCAATTAAACAAAGTCACAGTTCCAGATTGTAACATACCACCACCCATGCAAGAATTAACTGGAAGATTTAACGGAAAAAACATTTTTTCAACATTTGATCTGACAGCGAGTTATTGGCAGATAGGTCTGCACCCGGAAGATCGAAAATACACTGCTTTTAGATACGACGGCTGCTCGTATCAATTTAACCGCATGCCATTTGGCCTAATTAACAGTGGAGCCAGTCTATTACGGTGTTTAGATAAGGTATTATCTGCTGAAGTAAAAAAAATAATTACAATGTATGTGGACGATGTATTGATAGCGTCGGCTGACATGGAAGAACATGCCAAGGATGTGGAAATGTTTCTAAAGGAATGTTGGGATAAAGGGATTAAGGTAAACCTGAAGAAAAGCGTACTGTTTCAAGAGGAAGTTACATTTTTGGGTCATCTTATAGGCGCTCAGGGTGTTCAGCCACACCCAGATAAAATTTCGGCCATCAAAGATTTTCCTGCACCAAGATCTAAAAAGCAGGTGCGATCCTTCTTGGGTATGTGTAATTTCTATAACCGCTTTCAGGAACAATTTGCTCAACATATGGAACCATTGGTTAGATTATTGAGAAAAGAGACAGTGTGGGAGTGGGGTGAGGAACAAAGTCAGGCATTCGAGAAGGTGAAGCGGGGGTTCATGAAACACGTAATGCTTGCTTTTCCTGATTTTGAAAAACCTTTCGTAGTGCAAACCGACAGCAGTGGGTACGGGCTGGGAGCGACAGTATCGCAGATTCAAGAGGATGGTCAGGCAAAAGTACTATATTTCTTGAGTAGAATGCTCAAGGGCCCCAAGAGACATTACACTGTCACTGAAAAGGAAGCTTTGGCTATTGTTTGGTCATTTCAAAAACTCCGCACATTGTTGTTAGGATCAAAAATAATTGTTGTTACGGACCATCAGAGTTTAGAGTTTATTAACCACAGTTATCTGACAAACAGTCGGTTGGTAAGGTGGAGCTTATACCTTCAAGAATATAATTATGTGGTAAAACATTGTAAGGGGTCAGATAACATCGTGGCTGATGTTCTTAGTCGCAATCCAGTACGTGTGCCATCGAGTCACCTGAAGGTTGAGAATTTATACGTGGCAGGGGTAAATTTGGGGATGAATGATAAAGTAGAGAATGACCTTAAAAGATTGTCCCAGTGTCAGAGGGATGATGCTCCTCTAGGTAAAATAATCAGACAACTGAAAGGGGAAAAGAGCGAGAATAACAATGAGCCTGGACGTGGGATACACCGATATAGACTTGACCAGGATGTGCTCCAGTACAAAATGGATGGGGGAACAGAAAGCTGGAGGCCTATAGTACCACAACCAATGAGGGATGCAGTGGTGACTCACGTCCACCAACTATCTGGACATTATGGGGTGTGGAAGACAGAAAAGTGGCTTAAGAAGTGGTTTTATTGGCCAAACATGCATAGAACTATAGTAAAGATAATCAATCAATGTGAACTCTGCCAAAAAACTAAGCCTGCAAATAAAAATTATGCAGGTCCCATGAGCTCGATAATTCCAAGGAGGCCTCGTGAGATGATTGCCATAGATTATTACGGGCCATTACCCATGTTCAATAAAAAAAGATATTTGTTGGTGGTGTATGATTTATTTAGTAAGTTTGTGGCCGCATATCCCATGAATCAAGCTAATGCCCGAAGCACCATACGTTTGCTGGAGAAGGAATATTTTGCTACCATAGGAAAACCTCAAAGTATCCTCTCGGATCATGGTACACCGTTCATCTCGGGAGAGTGGAAAGCATGGGTTCACAAGTCGGGGATCCAACATGTACTGACATCGATTAGGAATCCTCAATCAAACCCATGTGAGCGGGTGATGCGTGAGTTGGGTCGGTTGTTTAGGACCTATATCCCCACTAATCACCGCGGATGGGTTAAGAAAATTCCAGAAATACTTAATTATATAAATTGGGCGGTTAACGAGTCCACCGGATTTTCCCCCATGCGACTCCAGATGGGAAAACATGCTCCCAGATTGATCAAGACTAAAATACCCGGACCGAAGGAATTACCGATCAACATGGAGGAGGATCAAGAGCGGGCATATCATACACTGTTAAAAAGGAGTCAAGAAAGAAACAAACACACCCTGGGGAGGCCGTATCATTTTAAAGTGGGCGACCTAGTTATGGTAAAGACCCCTCACGTGAGCGAACCAGGAAAATTTATTTGTAAAAAATTTTGTAGTTTATACGATGGACCGTACCCTATTGTTAAGTGTCAGGGTGATAATGCTTTCTGGGTGAATACTGGGCAAGAGATGAAGGGATCATACAATGCCCGTTCACTCAAGCCCGTGCCACTGAACTAGGAGCCGTTCAAATACGTAGACCGTATTTGAAGGCTTCCGGGAGGAGGGTATTGTAAACGGTCGGGTTTAAACCCTGTTTACAATGTAGAAAAGCGCACACATGTGTTATATATTTTTTTTAATTAGTTTCATATAGTTTGGTTTTATTCCGTTTTAGTATTTATTTTGTTAGTGGAAGAAAATGTTTAAAATCTTATTAAAGTGAGAAAAGAGGGAGTGGGGGGAATTTGCGTTTTGTTTTTAGTGAAAGTGATACATGTATGTATGTGCGGTGTGGATGGACAATTTCAAAAGAAGAAAAAATAATAATAATAATGAGAAACGAACGTATGAATAAATTTGGTATCCAAGATGAGATTATTGTAAGAGAACAGAAAGAAAAAAAATATGTATTGGAGACCTTATCTGAGGAATTTAAAAAAGAAGAAAAAAAGAAAGAAAAAAAAAAAGGAAGGGTTGAAAAAGGTCAGGAATGTTGTTTGCCAGAATACCCGAAGGTGCGAAAAGTTTCTTTGCTTGTTAGCCTGACTGGCCATCTATACCACGTGGTGAGGAAAAAAGGGGGCGGACTGTTTTTGCGAGGACAAAAGAGAGGAGTGAAAAAAAAAAAAAAAAAAAAAAAAGTGACAGAGAGAAGTAGTTTGGTCTTTTGGTTGTGTCTTTTTTTGGAAGGGAATCGCCATTTTTTTTTTTTAAAAAGAAAAAAAAAAAAAAAAAGGAATAGCTAAGGCTACGGCCGAATATGCGTACAGTGGGGTAAAAGCTTAAGCGTGCTGGGTTTTCTGTGCCTTACCCCGAAGAGACCATGTGGCAGTAAACGGAGAACATCTACCGGAGATCTATTAACTTTTCACAAAAGAACTGACCCGACTCGAAAATGGATTATAGCATGATAAACCACCTCGTGCGTCTATTTCAAATTTCATATGTTTTCGTCCTGTTTTAATATCCCCGGGGATCACATCGGACAAAATTGCAGGTAATGTGAACTTAAAATATTTATTTTCTAACTATTACCACGTTCTCTCCGAAGTTTTCAAGGAGAATGAACAAAGGCAAGAAAGATATTTTTTTTGAGAAGGCCGTTCAAATCCAGCTGATTAGATTTTGTCTGTACATACGTTCGTTTCTTATTCAGTTGAAAATCCACACAGTATATATGTATGTTTTCTTAGTTTATGTAAACAATGTGGGGGGGGATACAGGCAAATATTTTCCAAAAAGGAAAAGAAGGGAAAAATTATAATAAAAGGTGTTATTTTAAAGCTTGTATTACATGTATATTTTTTTTTTATTTAACTCATGAAAGATAGTCCACGAATTTAGGCAATTGGTTCGGATTTCCTTGTTAAGAGATGCATGGAGTCCCCCGTACATTTTTCTACGGTTTATTGACCACCCGCCCTGAGTACTGAGCTAGAGGTGTGGCCCTATCACAATTGTATTCTGATCTTACAGCATAATACTTATGTAAAAAGTAAGTTTGGCGCTTGGAGTCTAAAATAAAAAAAAAACTGACGTCCATAAATATGCTGTGAGAAAGATACGAGTTTTCTTATCAATATTCTGATTAGATAGGGAGAGGATATATATAAGTATACGGGTAACGAGTACACCCGCTACAATATATATATATATAACTATAATTGTAGCCAACATTTAACAATTCATTCAAATACATTTCAATATTTTTAGCTTTATCTGATGAATGTTTACAAAGACTATTATTTCTAAATAAGAAGGACTTTAAACCTGCCATTTTATGTGGCATTGGCATTCTTGATTTATATAGAATATAATCTATTTTTGCTATTAGTTTAATGGTCATACAGTAATCCAGCTTACATTGATTTCTAATTATTTTATGATCAAGAAACTGAATACACATTGAATTTTCATCTGTTTTATTTCCTGCTAATAAAAAAAATATGGATATCAATACCATATATTTCGAATGATCAAATAAATTTTATAAGGAAAATTTATAAAGGTATATATGGCATTGCATTTTACACAGCTCCTACATTAAACAAATTAATAAATAACTCTAAAGAGAAAACCTCATATATAAATAAAAATTGCATCATTTATAAATGAATATGTAGGTGTGGCAGCATATATATAGGGAAATTGAGATGCACATTGGAAAAAAAGAATTAAAAAGCACTTGCTGTAATTAAAAAGGGTTCAGAAAATGAAACAAAATTGCAAAGTAAATAATAATGTTTCAGCATCCGTTTTTTACAACTATAATAAGTCATGTATTTATGATTTTAACTCAATTATAATAAAGTAAAAATATTGCAAATTGAAAAAAATAACAACAAAAGGAAAATAAAGAAAACTATGCTAACATACAAATACAACAAGACTTAATTAACAGATAGGCAGCAAATGTTAAAATCATGAAATTGTGGGAAGGTTAGTCTTTCAAAGTGTTAGTTGACAAAGACTACAATAATCGAAAGCACTCCAAAGTGGGTAATATTTTTAAAGTTATACTTTACATATATATAGTTACTGTATTTATAAATATTCAATTATAAGATTACCTATATTGATTTGAAGAAATACAGGCATCGAATTATAATATTATATATATATATATATATTGTATGAATGCATTGTTGTGCATATATATATATAATAAAATTAAAAAACCATGCCTGTTTTACTTTATATCTTCAACTAATCGGTTCATTTAATTCAATCCACCAAGCAAAAAGAATATTTTTTTTATAATATTAGAACTAAATCTAGAGTTCTCAGAATTATAGTATTTTACCAAGTTATTTTTAAGTTTAGATAACAAATTAGTATTTATTTAAATTTTCAGTAATTTTTGGAATATAAAATATAAAAGACATGTTTGCCAATGTTCGATATAAAAATTTAGAAAATTAATTTATTCATTTCTAATTTCTTTACTTATTAATTTTTTTTATTTGTATATAACTAAAGCTGCAGATACGGAAATCGTAGACAGGAGGAATTATTATAGTATTAAATTAACAATTCTAATATTTTAACATATTAAATGTAATGAATATCAGTGTATTTTAAAATAATCAATGTTAAGTTTTATCCCATTCATTTTATTGTCTTTATTATTGTTGTTATTTTACATTTGAATTATAGCGAAACATTATTAAATTATTTGAGTATGAGCATTTTTATCGTAATAATTCAATAAATTCGTTAAGGGCTATATATAGATAAAAGGTTTTGTACAAACAGAATATCTGTTTTTGTTTTTTTTTAAATTTAAAAGTAGTAAAAAAATTTAAAATGTACCAATTATTGATATTGTTTATTTGAGTAAGAGAAAAGAATATTAAAATATTTATATATGAAAAACTACTGTTTACCCATTGAAATTTAAAAGAAGAAAATATAAAAAAAATTGTTTTAATGGTATTATATAATCTTAACAAATTGTAACTGAAATATCCACAAATATATATATTATACACTTCATTATCTTAAATTCCAGTATTAATAAGCATTGATTGAATCTATGGTATTACAAAAAAAAAAGCAATTTTATATAATTTTCAAAACAAACAACTTTTATGATAATTCAGTTTAGTATTATCTATATTTTAAAACCAAAAAATATGCCTTGCATTGGTGGTCGAGAGGTCAGCGCGACTGCCTTGTAGGCAGTTGCCCGGGTTGCGGGTTCGCCGGTTGCGGGTTCGCGTCCCGGCCGATGCTATGATACTTTAAATATATATATAAAATTAAGAATGGCATTTATTTTGTCATCAAAAATTGACAAAATAATTTTTTTTCAGTTATATATGTTTGAATAAATAATTCACTATACTAAAAAAAAAAATTAAGTACTGTTTGTTCTATTCTTAATTAAAATAGTCATCTGCTTGATTTTGTATTGTTATCAACATAAAGAAAAAGCTATGTAAGACGTTATTTTCAGATTTGCTTTACTTTTCAGTTAATTAAGTGATAAATAAAAGCATTCGAAGAACCCTATAGTAATTATGATTACATTTTAAAAAATATGATTTCCTTTCAAAATTTGCATCCTGTTTGATGATTATATACTAAAGTTTGTGAAATTATAAAGATTCCACATCTTCCTAGATGTCAGTGACGTCAAACATGAATGCGTAAAGCAAATATCAATGATAAATAAATATTCAATATTTTAAAATGAAAAAAAAAATTGAGGTAAAATATGTAAAATGTTATATGATGCTAATGGAAAGATTAATAAATAAAACTGAATAAAAAGGGGGCAATTTGAACGCTGAATATTAACAAATACTAAAAAAAAAAAAAAAACACTATTAAAGTTGAATTTATTAATTCGCTGTTGATATTGAAATCTTTGTGAATATAGAATTGTTCATAAATCATTCATTATATATTATTATCATTATTTTTTAAAATGGTAGACTGTTCTACTTGTAATATTTATGTTATGTGAAATATTACAAATGATTTTGTTATCACATGGTGTTCAGTCCCAGAAATGGCAAGTTGAGCTTTGATGCACCAACGTTAAACCACACCACACTAGACATAAGTACGTAATAAAAAATAATAAAATTAAAGCTTTCATCTATTTATTGTATTATTAAAATAACAATTATTGACATTTGACCAAAATATTTATCATCATTATATTAGTGGGTATGAATTAGTTTTTGAATTGGATTAAATTTAACTATTTTTTTAAAAAAAATATTTTTGTATATAATAAAAAGAACATATAATAACAACTATTGAAAATATTCTTAAACATTGTAGATTTCCATTATGTCATAACAAAGTTTTTATTAAGACTATAGATAAAGAGTGCATATTGAATAAAATAAATTTTACAAGGAACAAATTCAGTTTAATTTTTTTTAAAAATAATAAAACATGAAAATATATAATTAAATATTTCAGCCAAGAGAGGCACAGACTTTTATCAATTGCTAGAAAAAATTGGAGAAGATTTAAAGTACAAAAAAAAATTTTTAAAGTTAAAAATATAAAAAATCTTGCAAATTTTGATCAGTTATCAGCAAAAACAAATGATATGGGTTTAGTTAGTTAACTGTTTACAATAGCTGTCAAAATGCAAAATTGTTTCATTTTAAGCATTTTATATTGTTACGTTATAATTTTAGAGAAAGAACAATTAAATACATACATGTATATACAAGCATATCTAAAAAAAGTAAATGTAAATAGTATATACTACTAATAAATCTAAAGTATGTAGAAATATATTAAGGAGTTAAATGTTTATATGTATTAATTCGCAATTTTTAATGAAGAATAAAAAATCAATTATGTATACAAACACATACAATATGTCTATGTATATTTTATCAAATGCTACACACATATCTGTATTTTTAATGCCTCGTAAAACTCATCAATAGCATTCTGTCCTAGTGGCATGTCCAGAGAACTGTCACATCACAAATTCAATCATTTTCCACTCCATTCTCTTCATTGCCCAGTTTTTTTAAGTCTACATATCTCTTCCCATCTTTTATATCATCCAGAAAGGTCTTTCTTATCCTTTCTTTTTGATTCCACTTACTTATTCCCTCCAATACAACTTTAATTAAATTATTATTTTTTTTAATATATGTCCATTCCAGTTTCTCTTTTTATCTCTAATTCCCTCCATCAATCTTCTTTTTTCATTTACTCTTTTTATAACTTCTTCAATTATTTTATTTATCTAACTATTTTTTTATCATCCTTCTCTATGACCACATCAAGAAAGTAACTAATTTGTTTTTAATTTTTTACTCATTGTTCATGATTTACAATTATATACATTCCACACATAACATTTTATTAATCTTTTCCTTAATTCTCTCTTCAAAAGTCCATAAAATATTTTCTTTCTTTCAATAAATGCTTCCTTTTCCAATGCTACTTTTCTTTTAACTTCATCTTTGCTTCTTTCATCCTCACTAATATAAAATGTCACATTGCTTATGATTAAATACAATGCACGTGAATGTAATATCTTAAATTTGAAGTTTTTTTTTTTTTTCATTTTCTGTTTTGATTTATTTCATAATTGTGTTTATTAACAATGCTTTGAAGCAATTCCTATTAATATCTAAGAGTTTATTATTTATTGAAAAAACCTTTTATTGTAGGAATATTATCCTTTATTGTTTTTGGGATTGTTGGTATGGAATTATAGATTCACCAGTTGTGAAAACAATGTTCATGTAAATAATTTTAACATCAAGAAATTTAGCTTCTATCTTAAAACCCATTGTTATAAATGTAGTTTACTAGAATCATTTATTGTACTTGAAGAAAATGTAAAATTCAGTTTCATTATGCAGATATGTAATAAAATATTATCTACAAATGTAAGCTACATATTTCTAGTTGTGCTGTAAACATTTTGGCATAATTTAATGACATAGTTTGGTTTTTAAGATTTTTTTATATTAGATTCATGATATCTGTAAGGCAGTAGTTTTCAAGATGTTTATTTTGGTTCTGTAGATTTAATAGTTTAATTCTATAATTATGAAGTGTGAAGAAATACCTAAATTTACTAAAAGAATTTGTTGAAAATAGGAATCTTTTATTTTCTAGAATTGATAGGATCTGTATTATGACTTTGGTCTAAGAATTGAGCAATGGTGATTTGTTAAACTGTTCTATGTAGAGCAATTAATACTTGTTGTAATAAGTTTATGAGGCAAAGGGATTTATATATTTTTGAAAGAATGAAAGATTTACTAAGAATATTTTTAGTTAGTAATAAAAAATCAAGTTTTTTCTATAGAGAAAGAAAACCCTTTGTCATTATATGTTTATATTTTCAAAGTATACAGTATTTGAAATATTTTTTTACAGCAAATAATTTTTCTGTTTATAATTGCTATTTTTTTCTTTACTAATTCTATTTATAATGATGATTTCCCTTTCCCTAGATTATATAGTTTGTTTCTCAATTGATTTTAAATATTTTTTATTTACAATTTTATTTATTGTTAATTTTTTTAATGACATCCTGATATATATATATATATTGTAACCAGACCCCCATACAACCCTTTTATTACATCGGTTGTAACAATTTTCTGATGAGCATGCTGCAGGAAGGAACTATCGATTGGCATTCCCCAATGCAGATATTAACGCCCCCTACAACAATATTTCCTGATCGTCAGAGGATGTAGTACCATAGAGACTGGAAGCATCTAAACATTTCTGTTTGGTTTTCCAAACAGCGCCATTAGAGTTCTGTCTCACTACAATCTGACTTGCCTAGATCTAGTTATGCCAGACGTAGCTCAGAAGGCATGAGATTCTCATGAACAAGTGCTATAACTGATGAGTGATGCAATAAAACAAAACAGAATTGGACAACTGGATAACTAAATTTAATTTTTAGTAACAATAATTTTATTAAATAACAATTAATTTGCAAGTTCTAATAAAGTTCATTCCTATCCATGTGATGACTCATTTTCATTTCATTTATAAAAAAGTTAGAAGCAGTTTGTTGATCAATAGTTCATTTGCAATTCATTTTAATAAAGTTCACCCTTCATTTCAAATGAAGGCTCATTTTGATATATCTTAGGTAAAGGATTCAAAAGGTCTTTTAACTAGTAGATGTCTACCAATACTGCGTGAATATTTTCCACTCTTTATTTCATATCTGTACATCCCTTTTAGGTAGGTAAATAGGTAAGATGGGTTATTCCAGATCTGTAAGGTTTCTATAATTCAGTCAAGTATCAATGTGCATTGGTGCTCATAAGTTTCATTATTTTCTTTGTATACAAACGAGATTCATGTAAGCATTTGTAATTTTTATAGTACATTATGTAAACAATCCTTGGTTTGTGGATTATTCATAATCCAGTCAGTGTAAATGTGCATCTATGTGCATAAGTTTCATTACTTTCTTTACATAATACCGATCTGCAGGCAAGCATTTATAATCCATATAGTCTTTCATTATTTTATTTATAATTATCAAAACAAATAATGTGAACAATTTTGAGTTTATGGATTATTCATAATCCAGTCAGTGTAAATGTGCATCTATGTGCATAAGTTTCATTTATAATTTTCTATTTTCATGCAGCTACATTATTCATAATTCTCATTTATAAATTTCCAGTAACAAATGTATTTTTATGCAGTTACTTCATAATTTCAATTTATAATTTATAATAAAGACGTTCAAATATTTTTATAAAATAATTACCTTCCAGTTGACTAGTCTGATTTATTCAAAAAGAGGGCAGGTTATTTCATCTAAATAACATTATCTTGGAAAATCATGGCTTGGTATGGAGAGTCAAGAAGCTGTTAGTTTACTCTTTTATCATTACAATTCCCTTAATAACGCTTTCTTTTTCCATTTTTAAGTGTTTGTAAAAGCTATATTTTAAGGAGACAAAAGTCAGAATTGAGTAATACACTTTAAAAAAAATCCAATCTGATCTACCTCTCTCTGAATTGATAAAACAGCTTTTTTTTTTCGCCATGTCTGATTTTGCATACTGCCTCATTTTAGCCCAAATGTTTTTTCTTTTCTTCTTAATGATTGGATAATCTAATTTTTTAGTGTGAGAGATAAGAAAGCAAAATGATATAACACTTTATTCAAAACCATCGATCAAAAAATTAAAAATATAATATTTTTAACAAATCACAGCTTAATTTTGAAACTATAAACTTTTTGCTTTATTTCATTCCCAATTTGATCAAATCATGCTAGTCATTTTTAAATGGGGGGGCGGATCTTTTGAATATATATACGAGGAACAGTATATCTGTTTCAATATATATATATATATCCCCACAATATAAATGACAAAAATAAAAAAATGTATATATTTAATAGAATGCAACAGATGCTTAAATTCTTTGTAGATGAATTGAAAACAATCTACATATTAGAATGATGAATTGTAGACTATTTTATATAAAAATAAAAATGGACTAGTATATAAAACATTTTACTTTATCAAAACATACAAATGATAATTTAAAAATAATCATATTATTAAACAACTTTTTCTTCTCAAGAGAAAATAAAGAACAGATTTTTTCCCCCCGAATTTAAGAGATTATTATGTAAACATGGAATAAATTTAAATACTAATACTATTGCATTCTTATAATATTTAGTTTCACATGTGTCAAAAAAAAATTATATTTATATTCATATACATTTATATACATACAAATATGTGTTGATTAAATATATAATCTTACTAAGTCTTTGTATTTATTTTATGTGGTATTTGGAAGTTATATATGACTATTTATTAGTCTGTTTTCAGAATCTGTAAGTTATAATTAACTATTTATTAGTCTGCTATCAAAACAGGTTATATTTGCCTGCTAATGAGGTTGGCTTGAACTTCTTTGCATTATTAATCTCGCATTCCTTGGTCAAATTCCAATCTTTAATGTCTACATAAACATATGTGACTATAAATAAAGGTGGTATCACCTTTATTGTTAAAGGAGGTTGCCTTATCTATAGGTTGAGGTTGTTGATAGCTTAAGAGTTGATTGTTATTAGATCTTTGATTATATGTGGAGCAAAATTATTTTTTTCAATCGCAATTAATATATTTAAGCATTTAATTAATTAATACATTTGTTTATATTGAAATTTTTTAAAACTACATAATATTTATATACACATTCTTGCATATCCTTATAAGTGCCCTTAGACGTTCATTTGTTTCTTTTTTTACAGTTATAATCTAATCATATAAAATAGTTTAAATAAAACATTTTTAAATACTTGATATAGTTAATAAACGAGTATGGGCTAAACAAACGAACAAAAAAAAATCGTTAACAAATCAACAATTTCGAGACATTTTACAATCCTAATTTTGAGAGAATTTTTATATTTTTCTCTCTTTTTTTTTTTTTGTAATTTTTATTTTTCCTAGCTTCTGTTAAAAGTCAGCATCTGTATGAAATATTGAACACTATATTTTGATATTTTTTGTTATACATATTTTTTATTACTCTTATAACTACGTATATAGTCCAATGAAACAGGCAATTTTATTAATTTAAATAAGTTTTAAATATCCCAAAAAAGTATCTTTTCTTTTTCTTTTCTAATTTTAGATCAGCTTCAAAAATATTAATATATACATTGCGTCAGTTCTGTTTTTTTTTTTAAACTTGTTTATCACTGAACTGATTGATATGAACAAATTTTAATATATATTACATTCGCATACCATTAGTTTAATTATTTACTAGAATCTTTATCAAGAAATAAACTTTACAGATAATTCACAAATTTGTTTGAAACACAAAAAGAAAAAGAAAAGTAAATAAATCAAATATTTAGGTTTTAAAAAAACATTATATTTTATATATTTATTGCTTATTTTATATTTTATTTATGCTTTTGGTATGTTTTGATGTGTTTTCCTTTTGTTTTTCGTATCAGACAAATTCTCCAAATATTTTAATATTTTGTGCCTTAACAAAGATTACAATAAATATTTGATAGTATGCGGATCCAATATGAATAAAGAATTGTTCATATTAAATTAATTCAATAATAAAAAAAAAATACTTTAAAAGGAGAGAAAAAAGGAGTGCTGCAATTTATATTTCTAAATACGTTCATCAAATTCTTTTAATTTTCATTAAATTATATGCTTATTGTTAAGAACATAAAGTGATTTTTCAGCATTCAAATTTTAATTTAATGAATATATTTATAAAAATCACTTTATTATTTATTTATATGACATTATTGATAATGTCAAGAACAAGTAATTATTATTTTACAAAATATTATAGTATATTCTAAAGGCAATTTTTTTTTAGGTTATATTATATTGATTAAGAAAAGCAAAAAATATAGGTGCCTTTTATAAAGTTTCTGACAGTAATATAACAAAGAACAAATAAAGAGTACGTTGGTGACTAAATATTTTATATTTAACTAGATCCTATCAGAGTGACTCATAAATAAGAATTAAGTTTGCAATCTTCTTATCAAACAGCAAATCATATTATAAAACACTGGTGTTTATATTATTATCATCCCATACTGTGTTAGTTATTTGATGTTCATTATATTAACACACATAACATAGTATATTGAATGTTCACATTAGTCTCATTATAAATTTAATATATATATAATTTTATTTAGGCATGAAAGGAGGGGGGTATCAGATGACAATTTAAGCACAAAAGTGGTTATAAAGTAGATTAAAGGCTATCCATTGAAGTTTGAAGATTTGCTATCTTAATATAAATTGTGCACTGATTACATATTTATGGGAGATGATAATCTGAACTGAGTAATGAGTGATGGTTCAGCACAAAATGTGTAACTTGGAGATCATTTATCTTTTAGACATGTGTGTTCGTGTGTATTGGTTGTATGTGATGGAGTGGATACCTGAAGCAAGTTTGAAAGTTTATGTTTAATTACCCTACAATTACAGCTAATCTCTAACTATATATATATATAAAATAAAAAAACACAAAAAACTTGCTAATGCTTGTATTTATGATAACAGATGGCGTTCTACCAAAAACACCGTCAAGCGTAGTTTTCTGTTTACATAAACATCAGAGCAAGCATTCACTATCTCTAACTTTAATTCCACTTTCAGATCATGATTTCAAGCTATTTGCTATCATCAGTGAAGACAGGAATAAAAAACTAGATCTAAACACAAACTCTGAGCATTTATGAAACAGTTTCTATTCAGCTTGCAAGTGTGAATCTTTTAGACACGTTAATGTCTTCAAACTCAGCATAGCAAGCCAGATAGCTACATGGGTCTGATCTCAGTTCAGCATCACCACATAGTAGAAGCCTCTGCAATATACATCATTGCAAGATCAGACCCATGTAGCTATCTGGCTCGCTATGCTGAGTTTGAAGACATTAACGTGTCTAAAAGATTCACGCTTGCAAGCTGAATAGAAACTGTTTCGTAAATGCTCAGAGTTTGTGTTTAGATCTAGTTTCTTATTCCTGTCTTTCACTGACAATAGCAAATAGCTTGAAATCATGATCTGAAAGTGGAATTAAAGTTAGAGATAGTGAATGCTCACTCTGATGTTTATGTAAACAGAAAACTATGCTTGATGGTGTTTTTGGTAGAATGCCATCTGTTATCATAAATACAAGCGTTAGCAAGTTTTTTAACTTGTGTTTTTTTATTTTTCATAAATGTACCTTTGAGGTCTTAAATGCAATGATGTATATTGCAGAGGCTTCTACTATGTGGTGATGCTGAACTGAGATCAGACCCATGTAGCTATCTGGCTTGCTATGCTGAGTTTGAAGACATTAACATGTCTAAAAGATTCACGCTTGCAAGCTGAATAGAAACTGTTTCATAAATGCTCAGAGTTTGTGTTTAGATCTAGTTTCTTATTCCTGTCTTTCACTGACGATAGCAAATAGCTTGAAATCATGATCTGAAAGTGGAATTAAAGTTGGAGATAGTGAATGCTTGCTCTGATGTTTATGTAAACAGAAAACTACGCTTGACGGTGTTTTTGGTAGAACGCCATCTGTTATCATATATATATATATATAAGTATACTTGCTTTCAAAATATATTAGCTAATTATTTAATTAACTAAACATATATTATTTTTTCATTTGTAAATCAGAAATCAATCTGAGAATTCTGTTACTTTATCATTGTATGAAATAGATAGAACACTAATGTTATGTTTTGCATAAATTCTACAAGATTACATAGGCAATTAAAGCTAAGCAGAAATTCTCTTACTGAATCCCATGTTCATCATAATCTGTCTTTTTTCTTACAATAGGCATGTATGACCAAAAATTTGATTACAAATTAAAATAGTTAAATCAATGTTACAATTTTGATATTGTTTTCAATAACATTTTAAAAGATTCCTATTTTTTATATTAAAATTTTAAAAAATCAAGCAGTTTAATTAATTAAAGTAATAAATAAACTCAAAATACTTATTATTTTCATGAATACTTTTTCTTATATTTTGCAATGTCCTCTTTATTTATAAAATAAATATTTAGATAAATGTTTCAAACAATACCATTCTTAAATTACAAATAAACATCTATAAATTCCACTATTGTCCTGAATAATTTAGTAAAATGTATGACTAACAGATTGAAGCTTAACTGCTTTTTAGGTTCATTTGGTTCCTCAAACAAAGATGTTGTATTCAGCTTTCACTTTTGGGCTTGAGCATCATTTGATTTTTAAAACAATTTACTAAATGGTTTTCCGTTTTTAATTTAATATAGTTATTATTTTTGTTTGTTTTTATATAAAAATAAATACATTATCTTGCATAATACAATTAGCTTATAAAATATTTTTTGTTTAAGTTCTAATTATTAATTTTCTAAATACTTTTATATTCTTCTTAAAAGATTACAACAGTCACATTATAAAAAAAAAAAAACACACAAATATATTAGTAAGTATCCATGACCATTTTTTCTACTATTTAAATAATTTATTTATCAATTAATTAATTTTAAAACAACCATACCTTGTTTTAAACAAAATAAATTATTTTTAAAAACTTTTTATAAGTTTATAATATAAATGATCATTTTATTATTAAAATATTTTTTTTTATATTTTGATGAACTTTTTTAAATTTTATTATTTATGTAGTAATTAGCATATTAATAGTCTTTATTAAAAGTTATGGGAAAATGTATTTACAATAAAAACAGATTTTAATTTTAAGTTATAATGGTTTACTAATAATTTGTAAAATATTTTCATTTTATAACTATAACTTCTGCATGAAAACTGATTTATTAAATTAAAAAAAAAACTAAAATTTAGTTGATACATACAAACTAACTTATTGAATAAAAATAATAATTTTATATAAAGATTTTAAAGTATTTTTAATATTGTTATGGAAAATGTTTTCACAATTAATATAATTTTTTAGTGCCTTTTTGAATAACAGAAAAAAAATGTGTTAAATTTAATATATATATATTGTGCCCTTATCTATAGGTCATATGTTTTTTTGAATAACAGAATAAATATGTGTTAAATTTAATATATATATATTGTGCCCTTATCTATAGGTCATAATAGGGTAGAATGGTCAATTGCTAAAAAATTTTAAATTTTAAGATATGTTTGTATGATATATAAATAATAGTAGGATAATTAGATTTTATAGTACAATTTAAAGCTGAAAATACCTGGTATATAAAAGTGTAATGGATTATTTAAAAGGAACAGTTAAATAAAGATTAAAGATATCCTTGCTTATGGTTGTAAAAGCTGGCCATATAAAATAATACAGCTATAAATAGTTAAAAATATATTAATAATTCGAGTATGATATTTTAAAACTAATAAATTAAATAAATGCTATATGTAGTGTTATAATTATATTTAATAGTCAAAATTAATAGAGTATATTTTAAAATAAACTTTATGATGGTGAGAATTACATTTAGTTCTACATTTTAAATTATTTTCCAAATTTTTATAAAATATATCAGTTTTGGTAATTTAGACCGAGACGTAAATTAAAAAAATCATCTGTTAAAGTTAGTAATCATGTGAGTGTATATTATATACCTTCACACACATGCTTGTTAGAATAATAATAAAGTTTGTGAATTATGAAACTAAATATAATTGCTATCGATCCGTAAAGTAAAAGTTGAAATATTAAATATTGTTTTAATAATTATTTTAAAGTTTAAATGATTTTGATAAAACTATAATTGAATTTAAAAATACTATTCTAAATAATATTTAAGACATGATGTCATAAATTCTTTATTTTAAAGGGCTTAATCTATTATAAAACTAAAATGTGTAAATTTGTTCGCACTAAAAGTCATTAACCAATCAACGAAGGTAATTTAGCAGACGGAAAATAGGAATTAGACGAAGCGGGAGAATGTAATGTGTAAGTGAAGGAGGGAGTAACATATTTTTTAGCTGGATAAGACCGCAAGCTAGAAAAGGGATATAATTTTAAAATTTTATATTTATTGTAAAAGTTTTTTTAACATATAATATTTGGAACTGCCTTTACATGAAGGGCTAATTTTTAAAAGTTTTCTTACCAGTGATTTTATTCAAGTTTAGCCAAAACCTTGCAGTAAAAATGGAAGTACTAAAGGAAAAAATACCTAAAAATATTGTTAAAGGAAAAATATTTGTAAAGTGCCTCGATACAGCTTTATTTATGCTCAACCAGAAACTTATTATTGTAACTCAAAGGAATATAATTTGGACGCTATAAGGAAAACTTAAAAGAGAAGTTACTTACCGTCATAAAGCACAAATTTTATAAGGCTACTCTGAAGTTATTTTATTCTTCTCTATGGAAAAATTAAGATACGTATATCATAAAGAAAAAAGTATGTAAAAGTTATAACAGAGAAAGAATGTTTATCTTTTTAAAGGAAACATTACAAAAATATAGTACCAGAATTTTAAAAGAAGGAAAAAAGTTACAGAATAATAAGATGAAAGAGCTATTGTATTTTTTTATGAAAAAAGGAACAGAAAAACTTTCTCTAAGAAGAATTTAAAATATTATAAAATGTTCATTGGAGAAATGCTTGAGTTAGAAAATATAAATTTAAATTACTTAAGGAAAATGAATCCATGGAAACAGAAAAGTTTTGTTGAATATTTAAATAAAAGTACCTAGAAGATGCATCATAAAAGTCGCGCGGGAAAATCTTAGCAGAAAATATTAGAAGAGAATATGTAGACGTTTTTCTTTACGGGATTAACTAATATCATAATTAATAATTGTATTAAATATTATAAAAAAACCAAGGATTGTTATCTATGAATATTTATTAAACAGAGCAATAATTGTTTTACCTTAAAATAGAACATTAAGTGACTGAAGAAGAAATAATAAACATTTTTTTAGCTTTAATATGAACGGTTTTCCAAGGAAATTTGATAAAGAAGTACAGTAAATATAGTTTAAATATTTTTACTAATTTATTTTTAAATATAAAATGTTATGTGAGATCAGGGAAAACATATAAACATAAATTTAGTAATATTAAAAATTAAATATAATAGCTTGATAAAATTATAGAAATAGTGTTTAAAATAAAGTGTATGGATGGGAATCTTATATCTACAAGGATCAAATGGGATGGAGAAGCCTACGGAATGCGATCGAGAAGATAAAGATTGTTTGGTAATATTGATATTTATTTATAATGCATAATGTATTTTTTTTAGATCATCTATTGATTAAGAATGAAGTGTGAAAGTTTAAATTATATGTACACATTTTATACAACATTTTTAACATATAATGAGATAGGAGTAATTCGGAATATGCATGCAATAATTTATTTAAAGTATATTAATAATATAATTTAACAGAGCAATTGTGTGATTCTTTTGAACTTTCATGCGATAAAGTATTCAGATATTTAAATAGTTTGTATATGATTAAATATACGGAGGAAAGTAGTAAAAAGATTTTCTTATAGAACAGTGGAATAGTTTTAAAATATCAATGAATTTTATTATTGTTAGTAATGCAGATATGTATTTGTCGATGTACAGTATAGAAAAAATCTTGAGAAATAAGATCGGATAGTGACTTGGAAGTACTAGTGGAGAGGAAACCAAGAGGATGATGTTTTTTTTTTAAGAAATAGGAAAATATAAGGGATTTGGATCAGATTTAGTTTTGTGTGATTTAGTATAGTTAACAAAGTCCTATGATGGAACACATATGGTTTGGACAGTGTTTGCATATCTTTAAACTTTTGATGTCAGAATAAAGCTGAAGAAATAGCTTTAGCATCGTTCCTATGATAGAGGTTGGTAGACAGGTAAAGGTCACTCCTCTATAGTGTCTTTTAATTCACTGTGCCATGATTGTCAAGGTATATGATGAGTAATATTCTAGTTGTATTTTGATCCTATGCATCTATCTTCGCTATCCTTATTTCGTGAATCTGCATCGGTCAGAAAGATGTTTTCAAAGAAATAATGAATAAAATAGTGATTTTTCCAGATAGCTAGTGCTAAAAACTTTGCATAGTGAGCACCTGTGAATGAGAATAAAAATACTGCTGGATCCTTATTCTTTATGCGCATGTTTTGAATTGATCTTACAGCATCAGCATTGGTGACATTTAGACTATGGATCAGTGTTAAAATAGGCAACTAGAAATATGATCTTATCAATATTTTCATTCTTCCAAGATGATCACTATGTAAAACTTTAAACAGACATAGACATCCAGCATAAGACCTATCAATTCTAGAATTATAAGATGAACTTAAAATCATGTCAGAAAAAAATCAAATTATAAGCCATAATGTCTGAACAAAAATCAGTTTTGTTTTGTTCATCCGTGGAATGCCAAGCTATTATTGATAGTTGTTGATATATATTTTAATTGGCTAAAACAGTTAAAGTATCATTATTTAATATTATAGCATCTATGGAAGCACTTGGAGACTATTGACATTAATAGTGTATTTAAAACGTTATTTTAAGATAGCCTTTATAGAAAGGTTATTATTATTCAAAGAATTGTGTGCCATACAAGTGAAATTAAGAAACCAATAACTTTCTTGATACTGTAGGTATTTTGTCATATAATCACAGATCTATTTCAGTGGATATAACAAAATGTAACAAATTGAAAATATGCCATTTAATTCAAAAATAAAAATAAAATTATCTTTTTTGTTTGAATTTTGATTAGCCTGTTTACATATATTTAAGCATATATTCACATTTATTTTGAATAATTTACATACAAGTGAGTAATTATTTAATATGCTACGTATAATAATTAATTTATAAGATATAATCTGTGGCATGCTATTTAAAATTTATAATATAAACTTATTCACGCGTTTTCATTAAAATTATTAGAAGTTAAAATATATATGTATATTTATTATTCAAGAGCGCTAATTTTATTTACTCTTAAATAAAATAATGTGTTTCTAATTTAAATATTATACATCACCAAATCTATATATTGAGTAAGACTAATTCTCAGAGATAAATAAAAGAGGATGGAATAATATATATATATATAATGTTCGGGATTATACGTTTTTTTCTTTGCATTGATATTAATGAATAACTATTTAGTCTTTGCTTATACTTATTTGCATTTCGAAGTATCTGACTTTGTTATATATACATAAAAAATAAAACAATGCATAATTCTAGCTGAATCTACGTAAAATATTTTAAACATCACATTCCATAGCTAAATTATTTTAGCTACGCTCTCCCTTTTAAAAAAAAAAAAACCTAAATTTTGCAGCCTATGTCAGGTCTTTCTTTATTTAAAGGGGAATAGTGCGGCTGAAATAATTTATCTATGGGGTATTTAAAATATTATATATATATATATATTTAAAATATTATATATATATATATCAGCATTGTGGGTAATTTCTTATATATATGTAATCAGTTATTTGACTGAAACTAGATCCACACATTATTCAAATCACTTTCTTTTTTGTTCCTCTCTCAAATTCTTTTAATCTTTTGCTCTCAGATTCTAATATATAAAACTTGCTTTATCTAATATTCAATAATGTTACAGCTTCTTAATAAAAAAAAAATCATTCCACAAGAAAAATATTTAAATACTCAAATATGACTTTAATAGATAACAGAAAATATTTTATACTAAGCTAACATAGTTATAGTTTTCTTATTCTAATTTCAGTAATGTCATCATCAGTTAAACAAATTCTATTCAATTTCCAATCTTAATTTTTAATCCCATCCATATACTTTCATGACACTATACATATTTGCATATGTTTTCATCCTAAACTTTTTAAAAATTTAAATTAAACAAAGAAATTATTTAAAAATTTATATATAATTTTGATAAAATGAAAATATCCATGATTTGTATTGTAATAATTTTCTCATGAACATATAACTATAATAAATATGTATGTGGATAACATAAGAAAACACAGCTAAGTGATTACATCAGAGCTCTTATATAATCATCAATATTTTTTTCTGCTCTAACAATCTCTTATAATAATAGTCAAGTTCTTTGTTTAATCTTTGTTATCTATTTTCTACTTTCATTTCTTTTTTATATTTCTTTCGTTAATTTATTATTATTACTATTTTCTTTATTAGGCAGGAACGATATAAAATGATCGATCAAGATATACGTGATCATTGTTAAATCAAACATGTCAGTTCAAACTAAGTACAAAGATGCAAAGACTAAAGAACAACTTTTTTGATATTAAATTGAAAAATTTTTAAATAACCAAAATGTTATTTCTAAAATCTTTGAAAACTAATTTATGCCTAATCATAATAATTAATAGTATTTTTATTTATATGATTTGTTTTGAAATAGAGGTACTTAATTCTCAAGAACAAACAATAGGTGAGTACTTGTATACAATTCGGGAGAGGTCTTAAAAAAATCATTAGCTCTTAATAAGTATTCTCTCTGAATTATCTTCGCAGGCATATAATTAGTAGCCCAAACTATAAAAAAATAGGTTCTGTACTAAACTTAAACTGCTATTTTCCTATATATTTTCTCTTCTTTTAACTTAAATTCTTAGGTTTAAAAATCT
Source organism: Epiperipatus broadwayi (assembly GCA_028023455.1). Taxonomy (NCBI): domain Eukaryota; kingdom Metazoa; phylum Onychophora; class Udeonychophora; order Euonychophora; family Peripatidae; genus Epiperipatus; species Epiperipatus broadwayi. Next base: position 31,816 of record JAQFVV010012881.1, on the reverse strand, counting down.
AATTAGTGATATATTTATTTATTATCCATACATAAGCACCAAATTTAACTAAACCATAATCAATTTATTACCATTAATCTTAATAATGTATTATATTAAGTACATCAAATAGCATGTATGTATAAAATATACACGAGAAACTTAGTTTGCTATAAAAAAATGTTAATATTACAAATGCTAAAATTAAAAACTCAAATTCTAAACTCGACATCTCTTTCCAAATTTATTACTATTCTATAAATAATCCATAAATGAATTCACGCAAATAAATATTTGATTACATTTCCTAGTTTCGATCATTTTTATGTGATCATAATGCAGATAACTTTAATATATTAAATTGAAAAAACTAAATTAATAAAGAGTACTTAAATTTATTCAAGTGAAATAAATCAAAAACATATTTTCTATATTAAACATAAACTCTACTTACTTATATCTTTCCAGCTCTTTTAACTTAAATTTTTCGTTTAACAATCTAATTAGTGTCATTTAATGTAACGTAAACACACTTAAGTACATAAAAAATAAAAAATAACTATTCTATAAATAGATTGTTGCTCACCAAGATGATGTGTCTATTTACTCTATATCTATATAATATAATATACACATTCAAATACACTATAAATCAACAAAGCACACTTACCCACTCTGTGAATATACACATACAAAAAAAATATTTTGTGTCTTCTATGTTTAAATAATACTGTATGTTCTAACTAATTAGTTTTATAATTTTTTCAATAGTAATTAATTTTTGTCTGCCTAAAATAAAAAAAAATAAATCACTATTTCTTTTTGAAATAATAAAACTTATTTAGAAACAAGTAAAAAATAAATAAAAACAATGTCTTATACTTGGAATCAAAAGCTATCTATACTTTCATGTGATCATTATCATGTTATTAAGAACATAATGCTTATATAAGTCATGCAGGAAATTTATAATATGTTATCATGTATATAATTTTAATGCGCAAATACGCGCACAACAACCGAGCTTCATCAGGATTAAATAACAATATATTATAAACTCAAAATAATTATAATATCTAAAGAATAATGCCCGAGCGCTTTCAAGAGAAATTAGCTCTCATAATCATGGGCAACAAAGAATAAGCATAGCGTGTTGGTATATGCTAAAATATGCTGATATATGTAAATTAGTTGAAAATAAATGCGTCAGCTCTAAATGATCCATTTCTTAGAGATTTTGTAACACGCATCTTTCCTATTCATAGCCTTATCATCAATAGCAATAAAACATGCTTCTTTAACTTTTCTCTTAATGTCATTTCTCTCCCTGCAAACTATTCTTGCATTTTTAGGTTCACATGCATGACCAGCTGATTTCTGATGTATTGCAAATATTGAGTTGCAATTTGGGTCTACTTGGGCCTTATTGTAAGAATATCTGTGCTGGAAAGAGTTGTCTTGTAGAAAGAGTTGCTTTCGTTTCCCCATAGTATGATGCCATGCAGTTATTTTCTGGACATGAAATATTATATATGGCCTGAGAGGTGTTGTTGGGTGTTATAATGTCTTTGGTGTTATTAATAATTCTATTTGTATTAGGGGGTGTATGAAAGCTTAGTTGAAATTCTTTATTAAACACTGAGTAAAACTTTCTTACAATAAGGCCCAAGTAGACCCAAATTGCAACTCAATATTTGCAATACATCAGAAATCAGCTGGTCATGCATGTGAACATAAAAATGCAAGAATAGTTTGCAGGGAGAGAAATGACATTAAGAGAAAAGTTAAAGAAGCATGTTTTATTGCTATTGATGATAAGGCTATGAATAGGAGAGATGCGTGTTAGAAAATCTCTAAGAAATGGATCATTTAGAGCTGACGCATTTATTTTCAACTAATTTACATATATCAGCATATTTTAGCATATACCAACACGCTATGCTTATTCTTTGTTGCCCATGATTATGAGAGCTAAGTTCTCTTGAAAGCGCTCGGGCATTATTCTTTAGATATTATAATTATTTTGAGTTTATAATATATTGTTATTTAATCCTGATGAAGCTCGGTTGTTGTGCGCGTATTTGCGCATTAAAATTATATACATGTATAGTAAGCACCTGAGTTTAATAATTTCTTTTTACAATATGTTATCAGAAAAATGAGAATCAAAGTTCATATATATATATGGGATGACTGTATGGTGAAGATCTTAATGAAATAATGGTGGTATTATCTGTATTTGTTAGGAATGAGTCAAACCCTAATTTAATTTTGATTGCATAACATGTGCTTCATGGATACTTAAATATATAAATGGACTTCTATAATTATATATAAAACAAAAATAAGTAAAAATATTATTTTACAATTATTAGAAAATAAACACTAGGCGGGGTTATTTTATTTTTTTTATTTATTTAATCCTGTTACTCATTACTGCCTAATCTTTTTTTACATATATAAAGCTGTTATTTCAAGTTTATATGATGCAACTGTAAATAAGTAATCCAATAATAGTTTAAAAAGCAATAAAACAATAAGACTTCAAACAATTTAGATTCAGAATTTAAGATACAATGAATTTAAATAAATATATTACAAATTATGTGGAGAAAAAAACATATTCCATTAATTATTTGCTGTTTTTGTCTTTCTCTGAAATTATTCTTTTTTTTTGTATCTATATTACTAAGTATACTTATTTATATTCTTCCAAGATTATAACCCGGGTTGGGAGCCACTGCTCTAGAAAATACAGCTGCAAAACATTTACCAACTAAAAATAGTGTGACAATAACTAATTAAAAATAAATCCTAAACTTGTTTAAAGTCTCGCCTATCTAAACAAACTTTTAAATTCTGCTTGGTTTCAAATATTAGATTAATTATGAGTATAAAGATCACTACATATTTACACACAGTAAAACTAAATGAAAAATAGCTATTTCAAATAAACAATACCTTAATTATTGTTTAATAATGCATATTGTCAAAAAACTCCTTGCAATCAGAAAATTTTATAGCGGATTACTTAATGTAAATTACATTATATATATATAAACAGGTAATAATAAATAATCAACTTTCTTTTTAGAAATGTCTATAATTGAAACGGAAGTAACTATCTCCAATATATATGTGTTTGAGCATGTGTGATTATTGTCAAGTAACATATATTTATATTTAGTCAAATATTTACATAGTCACATGATAAGCCATCAGACAATCCAAAATGTCTTCGATTTTAAATATATATATATATATATTAACACATACTCAGATACTAATAATCTATCCAAGATATATGTTAAAACCATATCTACATTTATATAATAAAGTTGTTTCATCAGTATATATGTTTATAAATGAAAAAACACTTAATCATCTGTAACAATGCATATAAACAAACTAACAGTTATCTCGTCTTTAAAACAGTCAAAACTCTCCATGTAGTAGTGACACTCAGTGCAAGCCAGGATAATTAATGGATACCAAAAAGTTTGTGCATAAAATCCCTATCTAGTGCCTACTCTTCCAATATCTCCAGACTACATTACTAGCTTGTGGCTTTCATCAGTGAGAAGCCTTGGATCTGAGAGCACTGCACCTAGATCTTAGGATTTAATGCAACCCTCCAGCAACCACCTTTTATTTCTTCTGAACTACAAAACTATGACTCTAAAATTGAAAACAATAATATTTTCAATCCAAGCTCATTAGCTTATGTAGTGATATAGGTTTGAACTCAGTTCATTACCCTTACATTTTGGTGTCTTTAGTTCTTTAATAATGATAGCCACCAATATCCTATTAGCCAAGAATGGTATTAAAACACTAAATATCACATAATCACTATTTCTTATGCTTGTGAAAGCTGTTAAAACAGGTAAAACTCTCCATACAGTAATGCCACTCAGTGCAGACTCTGGATTACATTGAGTGGCACTACTGTACAGAGATTTTTTCCTGTTTTAACAGCTTAAGAAAGCATAAGAATTGGTGATTATGTGAGTGGCACTATTATATGGAGAGTTTTGCCTGTTTTAACAGCTTGAGCAAGCATAAGAAATGTTTATCATGTGATGTTTAGTGATTTAATATCAATCCTGCCTAATAAGATAATGGTGGTTATTAGTATAAATAAACCCAAGACCCCAAAATATATTACTACTGAACTGAATTCAAACTTATATGACTATATAAACTAATGAGATTGGATTGAAAACATTATGTTTTCAATTTTAGACTCATAGTTTTATAGTTACTAGAAATAAAAGGTGGCTGCTGGAGGATTGCATTAGAACCTAAGATCTAGGTGCAGTGATTTCAGATCCAAGGCTCCTCACTGATGAAAGACACAAACTAAAAACTAGTCTGGGGATTTTGGATGAATAGGCACTAGATAGGGATTTTATGCACAAATATTCTTGCATCCATTGATTATTCTGGCTTGTACTGAGTGGCACTACTGTATGGAGAGTTTTGTCTGTTTTAACAGCTTTAGCATGCATAAGACATGATGATCATGTCATATCTTGTCTCTACACAAAATTTCATTCTCAAATTGGAATCTGATCAAGTGTCCCTGGAGATTAACATCAAGATTCTCACATATCAACATAATGATGTTTAATTTTTAAATTAGATATGCATGATTTTATTTAAGTAAGAAAGAGAGAGATTTAAAAAATCAAAACTTTTAAAAAACCATCCAAAGTTGTAATATACATGTTATAACGTATTTTTAAGCTTTTTCACTTTTAAACAAAATTATGCATTTCTAATTGGTTATTAAATGTCACCATGTCAATGTAAAAAAGAAAAAGTGCTGATGTCAAACAACGAAAAGCACTTGATGGGATCACAGTGCCAGAATGAAATACAGAGTAATGATAAGTACATGCTAGTTTTCTCTAGGCAGTAATATCAATGACTTAACTGTTTATTCATTTCCACATCTGTAACTTATACATTTAATTGCATTAATAATCTTGTTTTGAATTTTTTTTTTTAGCATTTACATTATATATCTTCTTTTCTCACATCATTGCAGAAAACTTTTTTTATCTCATTCATTTATCTCAATATATATATATATATATATATATATATATATATATATATATATATATATATATATATATATATATATATATATATATATATATATATATATATATATATATATATCAATAGCTCATAAAGATTCACCTTATAGCAATAATTGTCAATCTACTATAATATTTTTACCAGTATACCCACCATAAGTTTTTTTAGCCTTTTCATTCTTTCCATATCAACTATACTTTTTTTTTTAATATCTATACTTTTTTTCTCAATTTTTCTTGTTAATGTGACCTGCCTACCCCCATCTTATATCATGCAGTAAATAATATTTGTATTGCATACTTAATTTTTTTAGATTTTTTTTTTAATGTATTTATTTCTATCAAAAAAATTAATCTAATTTAATCCTTTTCAATTTTATTCTAGTCTTCTTTTAAACAGTTTTTACCAACTTTTTTTTAAACTTAATAAATATTACTTTAGACTTACTTCTTTTTCTTTTATCCGATAACTTGTACTGTTTTCATATAAAACCCTGGAACGTCATTTGCGAAATAATTACATCTTTTGTAAAATATAGATGACTTGAAAAAGATTTAAATATGGAAGACTGTGCAATTTAAAATATTTAAATCCAGCATTGTTCTTTAGTTGAATTACATATAAATATGTTTGTGGAAAATCGGCTCTATAATTTCATTTAAAATACATATTGCATTTTTTCACTTTTCTGGAAATAATTGTTTAATTGCTGTTTTTTTTTTTTAGTATCTGCATAGATATTTCCTGGTGCAATATCTGTTTTATTTGAATTGAACATTCAAATCTTAGTTTGCAATAATCAATCTCAACAAAATAATACTCAGTCAGTTGGAAAGCTATAAAAAACATTTTAGAAAAACAACTTCAATCTATTTTTCTGATTAGAAATAAATCACAAAATAAAATAATCAACCCTATCACAATTGAAAGAACTTAAAATCCATCTTTACATTGAGATCTGTGATTTGGTGTATGCTTTCTAAACAAGCATTAACCTATTATCATTGATGATTAAATACATATACTTAGATCATGAATAACATAATAATTAAAACACAATGACGATTGCACTCCAAAAGTTAGACATCCAATAAAAAAACTGAGTTTGGATTTCTGCAACGAACTTCCACCATGATCAAACTTAATTGCAAGAAAACTTATAAATTAAAGCTGAATATACTTGTACTGTTTAACTTTTTGATATCAACAATCTAGTAAACATAAACTTTCATCCATATAAATAGGATTGTAACTGCAATTAATTAATAAAATTAAATTAAATTTACAGTCTTTTCATCCATTCTTGGTCTCAATAGAATTGGAATAATCAACAAAATACTACTAGCTAACAAGATGACCAATCAAATGATACCACTGCATCTAGGTCTTAGGATCTTATGCAACCCTCCAGAAACCTCTCTTTACCTATTTGGCTATCTATAAAGATAGGAATCCAAGATGAAAACACCATAATGTTTCCAACCCAAGCTCTTTGCTTGTATAGTCATATATATATATATATATATATATATATATATATATATATATATATATATATATATATATATATATATATATATATATATATATATATATATATATATATCTGAACTCAGCTCAGCATTTATATATTTTGGTGTCTTTGGTTTTTCAAAAACAACAGCGGACCATTATCCTATTAATGGGATTGCTTGGGTTGGAAATATTACAGTGTTTTCATCTTGGACTCCTGGCTTTATAGTCAACTAAATAGGTAAAAGGAGGTTGCTGGAGAATTGCATTAGATCATGTAATCTAGATGCAGCACTCTCAAATCCAAGGCTCTTCACAGATGAAAGCCACAAACTGGAAACTAGTCTGGAAATGTTAGATGAGTAAGCACTAGATAGGGACTTTATGCACACATCTTCCTGCTGACATTGATTATGAAGGCATGAACTTGGTAGAGATACTGTATGGAGAGCAGCATGGGTATGCACATGAAATGGTGATCATGTAATATTTTATTGAAAGTTAAAAAAAATTATGGTCTAATAAATGGATTATGTAAAATAAAATAACCTAAGGTATTTGGAAAACTAGTCATATATTCAAATAGATTAAAATTATATTTTTTTATTTGAGACTTGCTTCAGGACATTCATATGAGTTAACAAATGAACAGATAACTGAACTATTTACAACCTACTTGTTCTTTAAGTTTCTGTAAACATAACAAAAACACTATTAAATATGTGCCATCAAAATATGATGATAACTACACAGATCTTTTCATTTGCTGATTAAAAGATTATGATCTATGAGTTTAGCTTTATTCAAGTATCCATAGTAAAGTGATAAAATAGTCTAACATAAAACTTAGTTATAGGACAAACCAAAAACAACACCTAGACACCATATCAAATATTGCTGAAATTGGAATTAAAAACATCATTAAAAAGAATGCTTCATAAACTGAAAATTTCCCAATAACTTATTACATCCTTAGAAATAGCTTGTTTTACAAAAAAAAAAAAAAAGCAATTATTTTCCAAAAACAAAAGATCCAAACTTAAGCCCAAAATATGTAATAAAGAACTTAATCTAAAACCATAAAATTATTAAATGATTCAAACTCACAGTGATTAAAATTATGATTATAATGGGTCTGGATTCAAGATAGCAAAAGAAATCATGCAGCAATTAAATGGGGGGGGGTGTAATTTGTAGCAAAGCATGAAAGTCATTTAATTAAGATTATTTCTAAGATAATTAGATTCCTTTTCTAAATGAAAAAACAGCAAAAAATTAAAAAAGTAATCATACAACCTTTCATCTCTATCTGATTGTTCTTAGTTAAAAAAACATATTAATTTAATGGATTGTATCTGCAAGTAGAATAAAAAGCTGTTATAAAAATTGGTTTTGCTATGACTACACAAACCAATTTGTGAATTACAATTATTTCCTCATATAGAACATTCTGACTCATTTAACTGCATATATGATATTTTATGATGCTGTTTTTGACAACTTTTTATTCTCTGCCATAACTCCCTAATGGAAACCATCACCATCGAATTTCTTTAGAATACCTTTGATATAATCTTTTTAACTATAAATGGGATCTTATTCATCCCATGAATATGATCCACAAATTTACCATAAAAAAACATTTAGGAAGTTCATTGATTTTATATTTTCAATGTAACTAAGTTGTGATTTTATTAATAGTGAATGTCAGTATGACATCCAGAAAATTGAAAAACATATTGATTGCTTTTATAATCTTACCATTGTATTTTTAAAACATTGTGAGTATTTTTACATAAAGATTTTGCAATGGCTTTGTATTCCATTAACAGCTCTGTGTACAACTAACTTAGTTGAACTAATTATCTATCTATGATGCAATACATTATCTTTCAACTTGTTAAAAGTAGTAGTATTTTATAGCCTATGTTGCATTTTAACATCTGAGTTCATTTTTTGCCAAGTAAAGTGTCATGATACACATGTTTTACAATCTCTAATTGATAAACATCTAAGCTAAAATTGTATTTATATGTTTGGACTATTTCCAACATCAAATATGAGTATTTAATGCCTTTAGAAAAATTTAACTTTCTTTAAATATTCCAAATACATTCAAATATTAGTAGTACCACACATATTAGTAGGTGGTGGAAGTAGTTCAACATATAAATATAACTAAAACACCAACATCTCAAACCTTCAGGAAAACACATTTAAGCTAAAAGTTTATTTTCTTCCAACACTGGCTGATGAAAAACATGATTTTTTTTAATATTAATTATTACATAAAAATATTCATATGTTGCATTTAAAACATTTTGTAGGTTATTTTTTTGAATTACAAAAATGATCAAAATCATTAATATACAGTAAATCCAAAATCTAATAAAAAAATATTTTTTTTTTACTTTAAATCTCACCTAGAATATATATTGTGGGGTTGAAGCAAACAGAAATAGCAACTTAGTAAAATTTATTAAGAAATAAAAGACTATCAGTTCATTTATAAATAAAATCAAGATTGTGAATTATCATTATAGATCCCTTCCAGTTGCTTTACTTGCTACCCCAGATAAAACAAATAGTAAATTCTGTGTTATATGTGTAGTGGAAACATTGAAAAGATTTTTGTTATCATCATGAAAAATGAGAACTACATGCCTTTTCTATAAAAATACAGAAGTTCAAAAATTCATTATGGTGATTAAAAAAAACAATGTATGGACTTATATTAGAACTGTAGAAATCAATGAAAAACTCAGCTGACAAAGTGATCCTAGCCTAGAAAATGCAGTTAAGAAACTGATAACAAAAGTAGAAACTTAGATTTAAATAGAAAGACCAATCATAATCTCACACAATAATAATAGCTAAAGTAGATATTCAAAAAAAAGTTTTTTTGTCATCTAGAGTGTCTTCAAGATAACCTCACAATTAAAAAAAATTCATCAAGTAGGAACTAAACAAAATGATATCCAGACAACGTTAGAATTGTAAAAAACAAAATTGTAAAAAAAAATTATTTGATTAATCCAGTTAACAGATTAAAAATGCAGCAGCAAATAAAATAAATAAATGAAAAAAGTATTTACAATATTTGTGGTAATAACATCATCTTATCATCATGCATAATAAAATTCATATATTTAGTTTGTGATAGCAACTGAAAGGAATAAAATGTCCATTTCAAAAATGAAGCACCTAATAAACCAATGAATTAAGACTTCTGCTATTGTCTGCTACCCCTGGTTAAGCATAATTGTGGGAATATATACAAATCATTGTTGATTAGGAACATATAATTAAATTTACATATAGTTTTTAAATATTGCCCAACAAGAATTTTCAAAATCAGTTACTATTTTGTAAAATTTATGCATACTCTGCTATTTCAAAACTTCTATATCTCACTTTAGCATTAATATATATTTTATATCTCATAAAAATTAATAATCGTTTCTTATGTTGAATCTATTCACTAGATTTTTCTCTTGATACTTTCAAGTCCATTCGAATTTATTTTTTTAAAAAATCAGAATGTAATTTCCTCTCCTGCATAAATTCCACAAATCTGTCCTCTCTCATTTCTAACTTCATATTCACATTTACCCACAGCATATTAAACTTTTTAATGATTTTTTTTTCAATTCTGTTTTTAAAATATCCCAAGGCAATTTGAAACTTTTATGAAGATCTCTACTTCTTTATAATAAGAAATTGTAGCAGCATAAATGCGAATTATAAACATTTAGTATCTTCGATAAATTTGAATAACAAACATTGCTACCAATTGCCACAATATAGTTCTTTTAATTTTATTAGCAGCAAACTCACCATACATTTTATTTGTAATGCATCCAATCCCATTTTTGTTCCCAATATTTGTGTGTTTATAGTAAATTTACATTTCTAACTTTAATATTTTCAAAGCTAAATACAGGTATAAAGTTCTGGTTAGAACACTATTTTTTAATAATATCTGCTTTCAGTTATCAGCTGTTGAATTGGCTGAAAATTTTACATCCTCAGGAATAGAAAGTCATAACGTTTTGTTGATTATGTAAATAGTGATTTATAAATAACTTACTCAATAAAAAATACTCTGGAGCAAAACATAATCAAATCATCGTTAGTAGCACCCACACTTCCATCTGAATTCACGTATAGATTATATTCATTCTGCATTTAAAAAAAATTCTCAGTTGTGATACTTAAAAATCATTATCATAGAAAACTCTAAGGCATTGTTTTCTTAAGATGTCCATAGCGTTTTCTATATCCCAGACTTAGTATAAAGCCCTTGGGTAACAATCACCTGGTAGCAACAAGCAGTGCAAAAAAAAAAAAAAAAGCCACAATAAGCCTTAATCAGTTCGTTTAAGCTCTTGGTAAGAAATGAAAAGGAAAAAGTTTCGGCAATAGAAATATTTTTTCACCTATAAGCATGTATATAAATATGGGGGGGGGGGGGTACTAAAAATATTTTAATATTAACAATCTATATACGACGTATGTGGTATATTTAAAAATACCATTATAAAAAGCGCAGTCAAATTTAATATTAATTTCTTTTTTTGTAATTAATGACAACAGAAATATATTTAATGTTGTTTTTTTAATTCCATATTTGCGTCAACTATTATATATAATATGCATTCATCCATCCGTATTTAAACGGTGATTCTTTTCAACCATCGCTAACAAGAATTTTTTCCTTATCGAAGTTTTTTATATTTGTTGCATTAATTTGTTTGTAACTTCAATGTGTTTTAATTGTGATAAGAAACAGATAAGACCAACTATCAGCAATAGAGAAAACGAATAGAAAAAATATATTGACACTAAACTAATTATCAACTCCCTGCCACCTGCTTCGGTGATTCGAAGGGTCAACCAATACGGAGTATGCAAAAAATAATTTTTTCATCTCTCTCTCTCTCTCTCTTCATAATATTGAATGCAATCAACATGGTGAGAAATCTCATTACATATAATTACATTTACAACTTCATTTATTTTAGATTTCTACTAAATTGTTTGAAGCAGTTGGCATCTTTCTCATAGGTAACTCGCTGAAAATGTTACAACTAAAATGGTCAATGCTCTTTCGGTAACACTTCAAGCTGAACTTTCGTTCCTAGCTTCAAAGATATATAAAAAAAAGTCTTACCTTTTATCCAGACGATGTATAAAATCCAATAGGTATAACCGAGAGACATTGTAGTTGAGGTATATAATATATATACGATGTGTTGTTTTTTTTTTTTCCAAAACTATGTTCTGTATGTAATTCTCAAACGCACTTACAGGTAGATAAATACGCGACTTTGGCTCAATATAAACTAATCCATTTGCGCCATCTAACTAACAGAATTACAACTAATAGAAAGGAAAATGCATGTGCCCTTTTCTTATCAATCTGTTTATGCAAACAATGTGAAGCGCCATAAAAATGTAGTGGCAATCAAATGAAACAATTTAATTATTCTTAAATTTATTGCCTAACATAAAATAGTATAGATGAATATTTTTGATTCGTAAAAGAAAATGTAATAAAAAGATTTCAAATTTCTTAATTTATTTACATAAAATCTTTATAAATAATATTTTTCTAAAGACTATTATTTATATACAAATCTTTAAATATTATTTTTTAAAATATTATTACTTGTAGTTTTTACTTTTTTAAAAAATACTTTGAGCTAATTGTGCATACGCTTTGCGAGTGTTAATAATAAAAAATGAATACTTAAAAAGGTTGATATTTGAATGTATACAATTGTAAACATACGCTATATAAAATAAATGCTTATTTAAAAATACTTTAATTAAAAATATAAACGAGAGAAAAATATATTAGGCAAGAATAAAATTTAAAGAAAGAAAAATACAATTTGATTTTTTTTTTCATATGTCGTAGCATCGCCTGGACGCGAACCCACAACCGTCTGCAACCAACTACTTGCTTGCAAGGCGGCTGCGATGACCTCTCGGCTAACAATGCTTGACTACAATTTGATTTTTAAATTTAAGAAAAAAAAACACCCGTTATCTATTAAATAAAGATGCAATAATTTTTGTTATGAGGTGGTGAAATTCTGTCATTGAAAATAATGAACAAATATCTTGCTTCTTGAGCATAATAACAAAATAGATCATATTTCACCACTTATCATTCATACAAAAATGAGAAAGAAAGCAATTGTAATTAATAGTAATCAAGAATTATCTCAAGATCCAATAACAGTGACTTTCACTAAGAATCTGTTTCGAATTTCAAAACTTATCTTGCAGTAACTAATGCAATGGGAGGTTTACTAATGCAAGGCAAGGTTTATTTTTAATAAAGCAATATAAGAAAAGGGCAATAAGTTAAAACTTTAAAACAAAATGAAGCTGCTACAAAACATTTTATTAAGAGTAAAGTGAGTAATGATGAACCAGCACAAAAATGGCTGAACTACTTCAAGTATAAAAGAAAAAAAATACTGTAATTTACTTTCTCTTGGCATACTTTGGTATTCGTCTATAATGCTTTTGTTTTTTTAATAAGATTTTTAACAAATCAAATTTTTATTGTTTTCATTACTATTTGAGTGAAGCATTCTCTTTTGTTCAAATAATGAAAGTCTTTTACTTGTGATCTAATAAAAAAATTTTAATCTTGTAAATTCTATATTAAGATTTTAATTTTTACTTGAATAAGATATTAAAATATATATAAAACCAATAGTTATTGCTATAATTTTAATTAAGAAATGTATCAAATAGACTTGCGATTAGAAATGTGAATACATTCTACTAGAGAAAAACATTAGAATTGCTGGAGGGTTGCATTAGATCCTAAGATGTAGGTGCAGTGCTCTGAGATCCAAAGCTGCTCACTAATGAAGACCACAAACCAGAAACTAGTCTGGGGATATTGGATGAGTAGGCACTAGATAGAGATTTTATGCACAAGCCTTCTGGCATCCATTGATTACTCTGGTTGGCATTGAGTGGCACTACTGTATTGAGTGTTTTTGCCCATTTTAATTAGCATTGCTGTTAATAATTACAAAAATTACATTTGAAACTCTTTGAAGATAGTGCTAATAAATTTTCAAATCTACTTCACTCTCCTGAATCTGCCTGTAACATTGTTTTGTCAGTTTCATGCTCATTTAATGGTTGAAACTGTATTAATTTATTAGTCAAAAAAATTTAAAGGGCTAGAAGTCTGTATAAGACTACAGTCAAAATAGAATTTCAAAGATTCAAACAATGCCTACTAGGGTGCTGATTGATAGAGGGCAGTTATGATGCTAATTGTAAACTCAATCCTTTTCTTATTAACTATCAACAAAAAAATTGCATTGTTTTCACAGTTTATTTAAATATTTATGATTATTTTTACACAATATTGATATAATTATTTTAAAATAAAAATATGTATTGTTACAATTTGATTTTATTCAAATATGTTTTTAATATAAAAGTTAACAAAGTTAATTATAACAAAAACAGAAGACTATAGTGGTGATAAAATTGGTAATATCTTTTCTTATCACTACAAAATTACTTATTTTGTGGTGTTTTGGGCATTACAATGGCACTGTTGTAATTTTGATTTTTTCACTATTTTGCAATCAGTGGCATCCCCCCCTCTTTTGAAATCATTAATTAAAATTGTTTATTAATTTTTGAAAAAATTGAAGTTGTCATTATCATCCAGATTTCACCCAAAATTTGAATATGAAAGTAAACCCACAATGCATATGTATCACTGATTGATAGATCATTTGGCCTCAAGGCAATTCCAAGTGTATATTTTGTTTTAGTATTTTTGAAAATAAAAATTCTATTTTTAGTAATTCATTTACATATTTAAGATTATTTATGCAATATGTTTGTAAAATATTTATTTTAAATCAAAATACTTGATTTTAGTTAAATTTTATTCTTAAAAATGTTTATTTTAAAAAGACAAGTTGTAAAAATGTGTTTACAATTAAAAACAGTTGTTTTTACTGGATAATAACAATTTTTTTCATAAATGCAAGTAAAGAAATTTTTGGTGACATTTTAATAAAAGTAATAATAATTTTTACTCTTGAAACATATTTTTATTCTATTACAATATCTCAACTAAAGCTGTCTCTAATTTAAAAATGGAATTAAAATAAATATTTCATTCTATATTTTTTTTTATAAATGGGCAAAATTATGATCTAGTAACAAAATGCACTATTGTTATAGTTAATAATTCAGTTTAGTATATTAATTTTTATTTTGCAAAGTTCAAATATTAACTTTTAGAATGATTTTTATTTGATAAAACTATAATAAGTAATGTAAAAATTATCAATATATGATATAGAATAAATATTTAATTGTAAAAATAAAATGTTGCATATATGAGTGAAATTCTCACCGAGATCTTTTAAAAATGAGGAGTTGATAGTGAATAGGTTAACATGCTGCTATATAATACAATTTTAAATTTTAGAACAGAATTTGATAGATTTATAATGACTTCACATTTATTCATTCTCATTTTTTTAAAAAATTGAATTAACAAAAAGTTGATTTTTTTTTTTTTTTCACTTACTAGGCTGGCCATCAAATAAAAGTTTATATAATATTTATTCTAAAGACTTGAGTATCCATTGTTTGGAAACTATGCTAAATAGTAAAAAATAGGGCATATTAATGCCAGTCATATATATAATGAGGTATTTTAAAATCATTTAGTTTCATTTCCTATGTCATTATTTAACCAAATAGGTAGTTTATCTTATGATATGAGTTAATATGATAATATAATTCAAATAGTAATAATGTCATACTACAAAAATAAATTTATAAATATAACTATCTGGATCAAGTGCATTAACCATGTGTGTGTGTATGTGGTCATGACTCATTTTAAGCAGTATTGTTTGAATCTGAAAAAAATTTTTTTTTTACTTAATATTTTTAAGAATGTAAGACTGTAGAAAAAGGTTTGCTGTTAACTGAAAGGAAACCATTTGATTCCTCATTGAAGCATAAATAAACCAAGCAGGACAAAATCTTAATGTCTACTCCATAAATATTTCTCATTGCAGGTGCTATTACCATGTTATTATTCATATAGTATTCAAACATGGATCAGATACTCACCAATAGGCAGCTACTAGCATGGAGTTTATTGAAATTTTACATCTGAGTTTAAGTTAAGGAAACACCATAGTCTTTCTTCTCAGTTAATTGGGATATCAGCTGAATTTTCTCGAAGACTGAATGGATGTATGTGTGAATGTTTTTTTTTAAATACATGCTAACAATCATGACAAACAACATTAAATCATGATCTTTATTTTCAGGAGATTGTATAAATCATCATCTAAGATAGCAGTTGGTGGCCAAAGACAGGAATGTTCAGAATCCTCTGATTTTGAACCCAGGTTGCCACTCAATGATGATGTTTTACTTAGATACTTACAAATATAAGTCATTTGGAATTAAAGGAAGAGTGCGTGAATTGGAGATCTTCTAATATTAAATAACTCATTGTGGATTTTGTGAAATAAGAAGAAATGGTGAAGATACAATTGATTTATAAAGCAGACATGTGCTATACTACATATTCAGAAGTATTGAAAGCATATATGTAGTAGGATTTATTATAAATAAAAATAAATAAATGGCATTATATAGATTGTTAATTTATGACACAGAGAGCCAGATTAGTTATTTATCTTAATGAAGCATACCAAATGCAGATAACTCAGTTTTATTTCCCAACCAGGTTTCATTATAATGAAGAAGTGAAAGATTTTTATATAGATGTATAAAAAGACTTTTGATTAGATCAAATAACATTTAAAACTTGTTATGGGAGACTTCAATGCTAGAATTGGTAAACGAACGAGAGATAAAAATGTTGTAGGTAAATTTGGTTATGCTGATAGAAATAAGAAAGCTTACAGATTTTGAGTTGAAGAAAAAAAATTATATTATGAAAATGTTTTTGGAGAAAAATTCTAATTGGAAATAAACATGGAAGCATACAAATATAGGTACAGCAGAATTTGATTATATTTTGCTAATAAAAAGTATGTATTTCAGGATTGCAATGTTCTTAATAAATTTAGCATAGGAAGTAATCTTCGATTACATTTATAAAATATGTATTAATGCAAAACCAGTGAAACAAAAATTATTAAGAAAACAATATTCACAATTAATGTTCTCAACCTTCCAAAACATTTCAATAAATTTAATTTAAATTTTTCAGATCGTTTTAAAACTTTGACATATTTTGAAAACGGTTCAGACAGATTTGAACACAAGAAAGTGAACTAGTAAAAAAAAAAAAAAAAACAGCAATTGACTAATAAAATTCCTGCTGAAACAAAGACAATTTATGAAAAAAAGAAGGAATATAAAAATATACAAAAATGATTTATTAAAAACAATTAAATATATAAATGTTTGTAAAATTGTAAAAAAAGAGTTGATAACGATATAAAAAAATATTATTGTGAATTAGCAAGAAAAGCTATAGAAGAGAATAAAAGTCTAACAAGTATAAATTATATATGTAGGAAAATTATTTCTGCAATAAAAAAGACGAAATTAATACTAAATAGAGAGATAGCATTATGAAATATATCTAAGAGTTCTATAATAAGTCATATAACAATAAAGAACAAAAACAGCAACTCCTATAATTACATCTTCCCACTTGTCTATAATTTTAATGAAAAAGGATGCATGCAATTAAATCTATAAAGAAAGGAAAAAATTCCATGTATTGATGGAATTATAATCGACATCTTAAAAGAAGAGAGTAAAGAAATATAAACATTATTAAATGTCTAAATGATAAAGACGTACCTCATGATTTGAAGAGTGCAATATTTTTAAAAAGTGATATAGAACTTATATTTACAGACCTAAAAATATTTTCTCATTTTTATACAAAATTTCTACCAAGATAATTACAATTTCTATACAGCATTTTTAGGGTTTTAATCATCAAAATTAAAAAGAAATTGGCTTTCAAAAGAATTTTAACACAGTGATTTACATTCACATACTGAGAAAATTATAGAAAGGACCAATGAATTTGAATTGTCATTGTGCTTTATACTTGCAAATTATAAAAAGGCATTTGAGTCTATAAGCATTCCTTTAGTAATCAGAGCAATGGATTATCAAAATATAGTCTCAGAATAGTATCATAATCTGAAGAATAACTATCAAAATGTAACAGCAATGCATAGATTACATAAGGATACTAAGAATAATAACATCAAGAATGATGAATGGCAGGATGATTTCATATCCTCAAATTTCTTCACAGTAGTTTTGCAAAAAGTATTTCGGGGTTTACAATGAGAAACTATGACAGTAAAAGTAAATAGAAATAATTTTAAGTCATTTATAATTTGTAGATGATGTAATTGTTTTTGCAAATAGTACTTTAGAACTTGAGAAAAAAAATGCAAAAATTATTAGATAAAAGAAAGTAGTAATAGAGGAAAATGCTTAAAATAATGGTAAATGGATTTTCTTAAAAGAATAAAATAATGATTTAGAGAGATACAAATGCCTTGATCAGACAATTGTATAGGTAGAAATATAATACATAAAATTAGATTACATTTTGATTCTGTGCTTTTAGTAGAAACAACTTAATATTAAAAAGAATTAAGCATATCTATTTGAAAAGAAATGTTTTTAATAAATGTGCTTTATCAGTTTTTACTTATGGATCTAAGACACAGTCATTTAATGAAAATGCATTACAATGATTTTAGACCACTCAACAAAGTATAAAAAGTTTATGTTTGGATTAACAGGAAGGGATCAAAAACAAAATACATGTGTGAGAAAACAAACAGGTATTGCAGACATAATTGTGAGAATTGTGAAACTGATATATAGATGAGCTGGGAATGTTGCAAAGAGAAATAATTATATATGAACTGTTGAATTTTTAAACTGGCTTTCCAGAGGCTATAAAAGACCTAGAATAGATCACAAGTAAGATGGATGGATGAAAGGAGAGACTACAGATAAAATGAATTAATTATTGAGAGAACTGCATCCTTGCAGTTGACTGATAATGGTTGAAAATTATGATGACAAATGGAAATGAATTATTGGCTCTCACATAGATGATAACTGCCCGTCAATAAAAATTATGCAGATTAAAACTATGTAAAGCTCAGTAGATTTTTGGCTGATTTACTCAAATTTATTTATTATTGGGAAAGATTTAAATTTAAAAAGAAAAAAAAAATCTGCTGCATTTAAACGCATAGAGTAAAAGTTATGTGATATAATATTTTGGTAGGCATAAAATCAATGATTCTAAAAATAGTGAAGAAAAAAAATGAAGTCGGAAAAAATTTGCCGTTGGTGAACTTTATAAACAAATTATATATAACTCATATCTCCGAATAAATGGTAAATTATAATGTTAAATTTAATAACTGAAATAATGTTAAATTTAATATATTCATTTTAGTGACATATATTTTTATAAAATTATAACTTTGTAATTCTAAAAGATAAAAATGTTTTTGTTTTTTTTTTAATTACTCGTTTATATATTTTTATCTTTTAAAATTGATAAGCACCATAGATAAATATCATAGAAAACAAGAAACAACTAAATAAATAATCCTGTTTAATTTGGTAAAAAGATTCCAATCGACTTAGGAAATATGATGTAGTGCATTATCAAGTGAGCGATAATGAAGTTAAACAATTGGTAAACATATGTTGCAGGGCATTCCTCACATAATTCCTACAACTCCTCATTTAAGTTTTAAACACTTTTGTTGGGAATTGGAGATTTAATGTAGAAATAATTTACTTTATGATCATTTAAGCTTTTGCAATACAATGCATGTGTTTTTAATTTAAATAAGAAGGAATGTCAAGTGTTGGTTGTCGAGCTGTCAGCACAAATGCCTACAAGAAGTTGTCTAGGGTTTGCAGGTTCGCTTCCTGGCGATGCTTTGCCAAACAAAAAAAAAATAAGAAAGGAGTCCTATAAGAATGTTGTGATATTAAATACTCCCTTCCCAGAGCTTACGATTATTAAGTGAAAGAAAAATAGACATTAAATCATACTTCTTGCTAAATAAAACTATAGATTAAACCATGAAACATAGTTCTGAAATTTAAAGTCTTGAAAATAAATCGTTATCTTTCTAAAAGCCCATTATCAAAATCACATTTACCTTAATCTATCACAAAAAAGTATTAAACATTGGACTATCTGCCTCCTTAAAAATAATCTTTTAAAATGTGAATATGTCTTGGAAAGAAATAGTAAGATAAATCAACTTTCAATCACAAACTTTTTCTTGTGGAACATTTTTTCTTAAAGAAAATAATATAAATTATCAAATGTTAAACTTCTAAGATCTTCCTGGTAACAATAATTGTGTAGGTTAACATAGACATTATATATATATATATATATATATATATATATATTCTAAGGGTTATAATATATATTATAATATATATATATATATATATATTATAATGGTCCAAAAGAAAGGAGTCTTAATGTATCTGCACTACAGGGCACCACTATGCATTTGAACCTAGAAAATGTATATAGTAGGCAGATATGTAAGTTAAAAAAAAATTATTTTATTTTGGTTGATTCCAACCGTTAGCCCAATGTCACTATCAGTGGAGACACAGAGATTTATATTTTATAAATTCTTATCTAAGAATAATTTTAATATTAAAAAAAAGAATAAAATAAGCCACTGCCAGTATTTAACACACAAACATTTATTTATTCACATATATATAAAATTTAGCATTATTATTTTAGTATGTTTACTTTAGCATTTAACTACATTTTTAACTTTTATTTTGAAGTTCGCACAGATGAATTTAATAGTTTATTTAAGTGTCGAGGATGAATAAACTACATAGATTGCATTTGAAAAGAAAAATATTTTATCCCTGATTTAACCTTAGGCCAAAAGTTTGCAGCCAAACCAACGTCAATCTATCTGATATATCGATGTATTTAATGTAGCATGAATACGACAGCACCAAAATGACATACTCTCAGGAATGTACACCTGAACAGCATGGATAATAGATGACATTGACTCTCAACCAAATAGGAATGCTACATCTATCGGTAAGAACAATGAATAAAAAACTACATAGGAAGGGACTGCATTTTCTGTCTTACTATCCCTTCCATAGGCAAAAGGGTGGGTGCGGTGTAAAAATCGATCCTGTAAGTAGCGAATCTCATACTACATCTACTAATTACACCGATATATCCAATCCATTGACCCAATTTAACTACGAAACAAATAACCTAAGATTACCCTCCCTTAAACTAACTTATATAATTTTACAAATCTATGCAGACATTCATGCCCAACTTAAGTTTAGTTTAACGAAAAACAAAAATCATAAAACTTAAAAGAACAAAAAAAAATGGAAATGATTTTAAATAAAAAAAAATACATCAAATAACATTATTAATATTAATTTACGTTGGTCAGATAGGATTCTATTTGTATTATTTACTGAAAGGTTTAGAATTTAGAGTTCTTATTGTTTTCAAATTAATATTCTTTAGAGTTCATAAAGTTCTTACAGTTTTAGAAATGTTTATTAGTTATATAATTCTTACTGTTTTAGAAAAGTTCATCCTTTACAGTTACTTTCCATTTGAATCCAGCGTTAAATCCCCTGATTATCCTGTGGTCCTCAATATAGAAAAAACGGTTTCATTTCTTTTTTTTTATAACCACTGAAGGAATTGAAAGTGCGTCTTTCAAACCCTTAACCTCCAACTCTCTGACTTAACACATCTCCATCTTCTCTTAAATTTTCTTCACTCACTAAAAATTTATTTCCAAACTTTTTCTTTTATATGTAACTTTCGGATCCAATGGACATTATGTCATCGATGATGATGATCCTTTCATTGAGATCTGATTCTCCGATGGATTTCTTTCATTGGCCATTCTGTTCCTATTGTTTTTCCTCTCCTATTTGACTTTTGCTTATGCATTTTGAAATGTCCAAGGCTGGTTTACTTTTAATAATTAAAATTAATCATTTTCATTTTATACAATAGAGTTAATTAAATTATTTTGCTAACTTAAAGATATATTTTTATCTCTAATTTTTTTTAAGTTTTTGCTTTTAAAATACTTTTTCTATTTTTAATGAAGTTTTATTTTAATATTTTTTTTCATCTGTGTGGTTTATATATATATTTATATATACAAGTTTAAGATAGAATTAATTTTCAATTTTTATGTCTTAAAAAAAAAAAAAGTTTTTAAATGCGAACTTTTTATTTTAATTTCATGTTTAATAAAAAAAATAATGTAATGGCATATGTTCCCATTACAATATATATATATATATATTGAAACAGATATTACTGTCCTTCTATCTGTTTTACCTTTATGTCTCCATAGACACATCTATGCCGGTTTTAAACACTCTTTAGTACACGTGTATATGTATCCACTCAGTGTTATATGCCTTTACACAGCTGTATATATATGTTTACACAGTTGTATGTATATCCACACAGCGATATATTCATTTGTACAGTTATATATATGGTCACAGTTTTATATGTATTCAAACAATTATATGTTTATTGTCACACATACAAGCACCTGTAAATGATAATGATATTAAATTTTGTATAGGTATATTGCATCATTTATATAAATAATATATTGTATAAGGGTTATTTTGTTTAGAAAATGTGGCTAAATATTCTTTAACAAGTTTGGTTTAAGTAAATTATAAATCACATGCGAAATTCACAGATTGGTAATAAAACTATTTAGAATAATTCACAGGTGAGATCAGATGGTCCTTAGGTTATGGACATTGTTTTAGAGCTCATTCATTACGATTGTAATGAATTTCTTTTCCCAGATCAAACCAGTAAAAGTTTGGGCAACAAGATAAAAAAAAAGATAAGAATCAAAAGAGACCTAAGGCTAAAACTTAGAAGAAGTTTGAATTGTGTTTTAAAATAGATAGTCGCTGGCTTTTGATCTAGGGAATATAAATATTGCAGATTTTTTTTTTAAATTCACACTTTTTAGCTTTTTTTCTGAAAATTGTTGTGGAGACCAGAATCCAAAATGATTGAGTAAAATAATATATTTACTGGCTCTGAAGCCAGATGGCTACTCTCAATTCCTCTAAACATTCCTTTGAATAGACTTTTCAGCAACCTGCATGGAGAATATGAAGAAATTTAACCTATCTGAAAGGCCACTGAAGATTATGATGCTGTCAGACACCTTCTTCCAACCACTATCATTGATATACGCTTCAAGTCCACTCAAGGAGGCAGAGAGAGATGGTAATCATTTTTAAAAAGAAGCTGTGGTATGAACTTTAATCTATAAATTCTTATAACATTTTAAAAAGAACGTTCTATCTAAATTATAAAAACTCTTTCAATTTTACCCTCTTATAAAACGAAACTATCAGTCTGTGTAACTTTATCTATAATGTAAAAGAAAAAAAGCTCACTTACTTTAATTTTATAAACTGCTGAAATCTTTTATGAATTAAAAGATTTCATATTTTTTTATACTCGTTAAATATCTGAAATTTATTCTCTTCAATTCCTACAAACTAACGGTCATGCCAAATTTCAGTAATTTTAATATTTTGTTTAAATGCATTTTGTTATGTTTAATATGTGATAATATGCTCAGATTTCGAGGCAATGAAACTAAGTAAGTAATTTATAAAGGAGATAATTGTAATTTTCACTTAGACATTTTAAAAGCCTTGTTTATTTTATTAAATCATTGTTTCGAAATTATAATATTGGTAATAAACGAATGCGCTAACCACTCGTTGTTATCATATTTATATATATATTGTAAAATCGTATTTTTTTAAGATTTGCTTAACCGATCTTATATTATAACCTTTGATATTTATTAGTTGGAAGGGGATATATATATTGTCTAGAGATGATAAAGTATATTTGCTAATGTTTGTATTAAGTCCCATCGAATATACTTTCCCTCCTTAATTAAGAATCTTTACATGCAGATTCAGGATCTTAACTAGATTATTTTTATATAGTTTAAGCCCATTTTATTAGCATACTTATAATGCTAATTTTAAGAACTGTTTTGAATTAGCTTGACAGATAAAAGCTATCTGTTTTAGGCGCAAGTAATTATATGCATACTTATTGCTTTTTAATATATATATTGCGTGCATTGCGGGTGTGCTTTTATATAGTACACTTCTATGTGTTACGTGTTGCTGCCTCTGACAAGGGTTCACGGTAACAAACCGCCCCTTTATTTAGTTCGGGTTATGACTATCTTCATTAGAACTGGGGGTGTGAGGACCCAGATTTTTCCATAAAGCCAATCCGACTTCCTGAACTTTATGTTCATATATCAATAGCAGCAAACCGTCGGTCTCAGAGCAAACTGAGCATTTGATGCTGAAACTCTTGAAGAATCACACACTCGCACTGCAAGTTTATTTCTTTAATATTTTATATAGCGCGATAGCGCATATATGTGAACCTAATGGTAACCAGTTTTTTTCCCATAGTAATTAATCATTCAGCTTTAGACTGGAGTTTGAATCTGCATGATTCTGAGTTTATTTAGTTGCTCATTTAATTAGTATATATAACAGCCTTTAAAACTGGCTGTACTCATCATCATCTCTACTAAGATATCAACTTCTAACATAAGCAAGTCAAGTTCATAAGATGAGCATATTAAATAATTAGGCATGACCTCTATAACTCACACATACATGTATTGTAATATGTTTAAAAGGGAACAGATGTACTTGATAACAGTTCCAACTATTGTAACATGCTTGCCTGTATTGAATACCTTGTGAAGATTATACAATCCCTGCCATTATGATATTTTGTGTTAGATCATTTGTTATTGTTTTAATAAATCTTTTTTTTAAATATAAACTGTTGTATATCTTTTTGCTCAGACTCTAGATCAAACCAAACCACAGTATCTTATCCAATCCATAGTATTTTATCCAATCCACAGTATATTATTAAATGTCACAGTTCATTACTCCAATTTCTTAATGAGTTTATATGCTATATGTGTATGTCTAGTATTTAAGATTAATAGAGTGTTGAGTGTTATATATATCACTTATTTAGTAAAGTTAGTAATGACCTTAAGTCTCGTGTTTCTCCCTGTTCTATGTCGGCTCGCGGTTAAATGAGAACTGAGTGTAGCCCCAGGAATGTCACTCATAAGGTGTTAAATTTGGAGTACTGGCAGATGAGTTGGAGTTTGGTCGGATTAGAGGTCTCAACCACCTCACTACAGTCAGCTTTGGTATATTTTGCTTGGGCTCTGAATTTTGTTGCATGAGTGTACAAATCTGACTGTTACATAGGTTTTTTTTCCTCGATTATGGACGCCCTTCCGTGGGGCCTAGCTAATTTTCACGACCCTGAAAGATAGATATATGAGTACAAATTTTTGTTTTCCTGATTATGTAATTTTTTTTTCTTTTCACTGATTATGGATGCTTAAGTCAGTGGGCTTCTTCAATTGATGTTCATGTCCTTGAACTGAGTATAGGCCCTGAACATGGTCTTGAACCAGGTATAGGCCCTGAATTGAATATATGTGTGTTTTTTTATATATGCATTTATATTATATTTTCTCTTCAAATATGAATGCCATGCATAGACAAACTTAGTTACACACCCTAAACAGAGTGTGTGGGTATTGATGATATATATATATAAAAGATTTTTTTTTGTGTGAAAATTTTTTTTCTTACAACATTTGCATATGTATATTTTTTCTCTTGAGTATGAACAACCAGTTAGTTAATTCACATGCCCTGAAATGATACAGGTCCTGAACTGAATACAGGCTCTGAATTGATATATGTTGAAAAATATATGTAATTTTTTTTTAAAATTGTGGTATTGCAATGGGAGGAGTATTCGTGGCTATATACACATGAGCCATATATATATATATATAAGTTTTTTTTGTCTATTTACTGAGACTCTGTTTACTTTAAGTAAAGAATTTTAAAAGTGTCTCTGGCTCAGATATAGCATGAATGTAGGCAGGATGTGTCAACTGGATATTAGGTGTGTCACATACATATTAGAAATTGGAATCTTAGGTTATATGTGGTGTTTTTCTTGCTCACTGGTGACTGGCACCCGGGGGTGATTTGAATAGGTTGATAGTCATCCTCATATAAATTTTGTCATCAGGGGTAGAGAAAAGGGTTTGCATAAAGGGGCTCTATCGCTTTAAACTTGTTGTAAAAATTTGGATTGGTTTGGAGAACGAGCAAGGAAACGAAAAGAGGCAAGGTCAAATTAAATTAAATAAATGGAGATATATACATGTACTTCAGATCAAACCCGGCATAGAAAGCAAAATTTTCCATAATAAATTTTTTTTTAAGTCTTTTCTTAGGAATGATCGGCTTCAGTGAAGGAAGAAAGGAAGTGCAATTGGTAATATAAATTTTTTAATTTTTTTTTTACATAAATGCTTTTACTATATACTTTTAAATTTTTGTTTTTATAAAATACTTGAGTATGTTAGATGTAAACAGGACTTAAACTTGATATTGGCAGTGGTTATTGAGATCAGTAGTAAGGATAGGTTAATAAAGGAATGCAGTGGTCTGAAAGTTAGGAATTAGAGTGAGAGAGAGCCGTTTGGAGGGAGAGTCAGTAAATAATCATTTAGAGCAGGTATTAATAATTAGTATAATTCTTAGTCATAACCAAAGCTGAAAGTTATTATGGACAGCCATCCAAAGAAAGTCATGGGTGAAAGCCAAATTATCATGTCACCAACCTTCTGGCTACAGATGAAAATGATGATGGAGACAGTCCAACAGGAATGGGGTTTTAAAATGGGGGAGAAACTGGATGCCCATAAAATGGAGATAAGGGAAGATTTACAATCCTATAAAATGGATATAGGGGAAGGCTTGCAAGCCCTAGGCAGAAAAATGGAGGAAAGAAATCAAAATATAGAGGGGTTACATAAGGGTTCAAAAAGATTGGGAGTAAACTGCCAGCAGGAAGTGTTCAAACTGGAGGAGCCTTCTCAGAAGAAAATGATAAACCTGGAGAAGCACCCAGTGGATATTGCAGAGAGTAAGAAGGGTAGCCAAGAGGATATAGATGCAGAGGGAGGAGAAGCAGGAGAAATTCCTGAAGGAAATTTAGGGGATAGTGTTGATCAAGATGGTGAACCAAGAGAAGAAAATCTATTCCGTAAAAGGGGAAAATTTGAATGTCTTGATGTTGCAAAAGACTCAGATATGGATTGCCATTATCATTACAAACAAGTAAAGTTAGCAGATCCAGAGGATTGTCTCCAAGAAAACAAGCATGCTGAAACTGCAGATTCTTGTATGCCAGGCAATGAGAATGCTAAAAAGAATATAATTGATATATCTGAGGTAGAACCAGTAAAAGGATGTAAAATGGATGTGGAGATAATAGAAGACTCCAAAATAGTTGTAGAGATTGATGAGTTTAAAATCAATGTAAAAACAGGGGGAGAGTTAAGACTTGATAAAGAAACTGTAGAAGAATTTAAAATGGATGCAAAGACTGCTGAGGAGTTGCAAGCTGATTTAATAAAATCTAAAAGAGATGTAAAATTTGTAAGAGAGTCTAAAGTCAATGATGATATGGAAGAGTCTAAAATTGATGCAGTAAGTATTGATATTTGTAAAATCAATATGGAAATATCAGAGGATTCAAAAATGTATTCAGAGACTGCAATGGATACTGAAATTGATACAAAAGACATGGAAGGGATGGAACCTGATATAAAAATCATGCAGGAATCTCTTGAACATTAAAATATAGCTCAGAACAGTTAAGAGTCTATAGATACTGAATTAAATGAGAAAGAATACAAAGTAAATCTTCTTTCAATCTCATCTAAAAATGTTATTTATATTGAAGAAATTAAGCCAAAATCTTACCCAGAAGTACCAAAAATAAATGCAGTTAAGGTTACCAAAACTTGCATAGACAGGTATGTTTTAAAAGATAGACATTTCACAGAAATTCCCAAAATGGATGAGTTTGATCAAGTCAAAGAACACAGTGGAACTAAGTCCGAGATTGAGGCCCTGTGGGACAGAGTGGTTTTTGATTGTGAAAGAAGTGTGAATATTGCCAGAGCCCAAATGGGAAAGACAGGGTGGAAAAGAAAAAGGAGAAAAGAAGATACTGATGTTTTTAAGAGGGAAAACCAGAAAAGAGTTCAAACTCAGGATCTGAGAGAGGGATATGTTCAGAGATATCCTACATATTTTCCTTTTAGGAAGAAACTGCACCAAATCCAGATGAAGTGTGGGAAGCATAGAAAACTTTGGAAAAGAGAGGATGGTGGTCCCCGGATAGGACTGACAGTATGGAAAAGGAGGAGAAAAGAAGGTGCCTATGTCTGCAAGACTGGAAACCAGAAGGAGGTTCAAACTTGGAATTTAATAAAGAGATATCTTCAGAGGTATCATAAGTATTTCCCCTTTAGAAAGAAAGCCAAACTGCAACCAGTCAGAAAGTCTGGCAGCTTCCTGGTAGATGATAAGCTCCAGGAACCCAAAACATTTCAAAACTTACCCCCAGACCCAACTTAGGTAAGATTAGTTTTGATGATTACTCCTAGATTCTACAAAGATGATGCATGATCATTTATAGAATTGCCCCTACCCCAGTAGTTAGATATATTGTGTGTTCTTCTATATAGGTGATATTTATCAAATTAGTTAGATAATTGGTGTTATATTATTCCAACCCAACAGTATATACATATTAAAATTTTGTATGCTCATATATATATATATATATATATATATATATATATATATATATATATATATATATATATATATATGTAATAACCACATGTTTAGCAAATTAGCATAGCCAAATAGCATTAGTATAGCCAGTTATAGGTAGACGTATGTAGCTTAGACTTTAGTCATAATGGTATTAGAGTACTGTCATCACTTTAAGACCAGACAGCCAGGCAAGGTAAAAATTTTGCAAGTAATATTTTGTTTCATCATTTGTTTTGTTATGAAATAGTGGTATTATTGAGGGATATTCTTCACCAAGTAAAATCTTTTTTTTTTATTGATTTTTTTTTGTAAGTTTGGGGAAATGAAACAGATATTACTGTCCTTCTATCTGTTTCACCTTTATGTCTCCATAGACACATCTATGCCAGTTTTAAACACTCTTTAGTACACGTGTATATGTATCCACTCAGTGTTATATGCCTTTACACAGCTGTATATATATGTTTACACAGTTGTATGTATATCCACACAGCGATATATTCATTTGTACAGTTATATATATGGTCACAGTTTTATATGCATTCAAACAATTATATGTTTATTGTCACACATACAAGCACCTGTAAATGATAATGATATTAAATTTTGTATAGGTATATTGCAGCATTTATATAAATAATATATTGTATAAGGGTTATTTTGTTTAGAAAATGTGGCTAAATATTCTTTAACAAGTTTGGTTTAAGTAAATTATAAATCACATGCGAAATTCACAGATTGGTAATAAAACTATTTAGAATAATTTGCAGGTGAGATCAGATGGTCCTTAGGTTATGGACATTGTTTTAGAGCTCATTCATTACGATTGTAATGAATTTCTTTTCCCAGATCAGACCAGTAAAAGTTTGGGCAACAAGATAAAAAAAAGATAAGAATCAAAAGAGACCTAAGGCTAAAACTTAGAAGAAGTTTGAATTGTGTTTTAAAATAGATAGTCGCTGGCTTTTGATCTAGGGAATATAAATATTGCAGATTTTTTTTTGAAATTCACACTTTTTAGCTTTTTTTTCTGAAAATTGTTGTGGAGACCAGAATCCAAAATGATTGAGTAAAATAATATATTTACTGGCTCTGAAGCCAGATGGCTACTCTCAATTCCTCTAAACATTCCTTTGAATAGACTTTCCAGCAACCTGCATGGAGAATATGAAGAAATTTAACCTATCTGAAAGGCCACTGAAGATTATGATGCTGTCAGACGCCTTCTTCCAACCACTATCATTGATATACGCTTCAAGTCCACTCAAGGAGGCAGAGAGAGATGGTAATCATTTTTAAAAAGAAGCTGTGGTATGAACTTTAATCTATAAATTCTTATAACATTTTAAAAAGAACGTTCTATCTAAATTATAAAAACTCTTTCAATTTTACCCTCTTATAAAATGAAACTATCAGTCTGTGTAACTTTATCTATAATGTAAAAGAAAAAAAGCTCACTTACTTTAATTTTATAAACTGCTGAAATCTTTTATGAATTAAAAGATTTCATATTTTTTTTATACTCGTTAAATGTCCGAAATTTATTCTCTTCAATTCCTACAAACTAACGGTCGTGCCAAATTTCAGTAATTTTAATATTTTGTTTAAATGCATTTTGTTATGTTTAATATGTGATAATATGCTCAGATTTTGAGGCAATGAAACTAAGTAAGTAATTTATAAAGGAGATAATTGTAATCTTCACTTAGACATTTTAAAAACCTTGTTTATTTTATTAAATCATTGTTTCGAAATTATAATATTGGTAATAAACGAATGCGCTAACCACTCATTGTTATCATATTTATATATATATTGTAAAATCGTATTTTTTTAAGATTTGCTTAACCGATCTTATATTATAACCTTTGATATTTATTAGTTGGAAGGGGATATATATATTGTCTAGAGATGATAAAGTATATTTGCTAATGTTTGTATTAAGTCCCATCGAATATACTTTCCCTCCTTAATTAAGAATCTTTACATGCAGATTCAGGATCTTAACTAGATTATTTTTATATAGTTTAAGCCCATTTTATTAGCATACTTATAATGCTAATTTTAAGAACTGTTTTGAATTAGCTTGACAGATAAAAGCTATCTGTTTTAGGCGCAATTAATTATATGCATACTTATTGCTTTTTAATATATATATTGCGTGCATTGCGGGTGTGTTTTTATATAGTACACTTCTATGTGTTACGTGTTGCTGCCTCTGACAAGGGTTCACGGTAACAAACCGCCCCTTTATTTAGTTCGGGTTATGGCTATCTTCATTAGAACTGGGGGCGTGAGGACCCAGATTTTTCCATAAAGCCAATCCGACTTCCTGAACTTTATGTTCATATATCAATAGCAGCAAACCGTCGGTCTCAGAGCAAACCGAGCATTTGATGCTGAAACTCTTGAAGAATCACACACTCGCACTGCAAGTTTATTTCTTTAATATTTTATATAGTGCGATAGTGCATATATGTGAACCTAATGGTAACCAGTTCTTTTTCCCATAGTAATTAATCATTCAGCTTTAGACTGGAGTTTGAATCTGCATGATTCTGAGTTTATTTAGTTGCTCATTTAATAGTATATATAACAGCCTTTAAAACTGGCTGTACTCATCATCATCTCTACTAAGGTATCAACTTCTAACGTAAGCAAGTCAAGTTCATAAGATGAGCATATTAAATAATTAGGCATGACCTCTATAACTCACACACACATGTATTGTAATATGTTTAAAAGGGAACAGATGTACTTGATAACAGTTCCAACTATTGTAACATGCTTGCCTGTATTGAATACCTTGTGAAGATTATACAATCCCTGCCATTATGATATTTTGTGTTAGATCATTTGTTATTGTTTTAATAAATCTTTTTTTATATATAAACTGTTGTATATCTTTCTTGCTCAGACTCTAGATCAAACCAAACCACAGTATCTTATCCAATCCATAGTATTTTATCCAATCCACAGTATATTATTAAATATCACAGTTCATTACTCCAATTTCTTAATGAGTTTATATGCTATATGTGTATGTCTAGTATTTAAGATTAATAGAGTGTTGAGTGTTATATATATCACTTATTTAGTAAGGTTAGTAATGACCTTAGGTCTCGTGTTTCTCCCTGTTCTATGTTGGCTTGTGGTTAAATGAGAACTGAGTGTAGCCCCAGGAATGTCACTCATAAGGTGTTAAATTTAGAGTACTGGCAGATGAGTTGGAGTTTGGTCGGATTAGAGGTCTCAACCACCTCACTACGGTCAGCTTTGGTATATTTTGCTTGGGCTCTGAATTTTGTTGCATGAGTGTACAAATCTGACTGTTACA